>BMAV01015810.1:864284-884054 GCA_019973955.1 Trichonephila inaurata madagascariensis | reverse complement strand
CACCCCCCAACACGGCGGGTCTTCAGCGGTTCTTGGTTCGAAATCACGACACGCCGGCCACGAGACCACCTATCTTGACTACTTGAAAGGGTGATCTTGGTGAAAGGATGATGAAAAAATGATATTTTTTTCAATAAATTTATAGTGATGTTCAATAAAATTTTTCTCTTTTCAGAGAAATATTCAGTATACTAGATAAATGTCTATTTCATATACAATAGTTCTGAGAAAATTGTACATAAATAGGCTCAATTTAACATGGTCAGTGTAGGAGGTACTGACTTCCCTTAAATATTATTCACACTTTCCACCACTCACTAAATCTGCAAAATACCGCCTAACAACCGACAGCTATAAGAGTTGTCTCGTGCGTAAAATTTATTTTCAAATAATTTCCTAAAATTATTTAATGTCAAATAATTATTCATATCCCAACAAATATTTTAAGGACTGATATGAGAGAAGTTAATAATTTGAACTTTAGTTTTAAGGTTTGCTTTGATTCACTGGAAACAGGCATCTAAATCAAATGTGTAAAAGTGGGATTCAACTGGTAGCGTATTGCGGGGGGATTCTAGGGGGCCCTAGGCCTCACTATGGGCCGGTACGTATTTAACCAATTTATAAAATATTAAAGGCAAAACCTGATCCAGCAGGGTTGCTCTCCGTTACGCGCGCGTCACTGGATTGAATCCTACTAATTTTTAAACACAAACGAACAGTTTAATCATCGATGCAATATATATGACTCCATCTGTTGAGTAGTTGCCAAAAGGTGTGCGTGACACTACAGACTTGCGAATGAGTTATTGAAGCAAGTTACGAGATATCCGCGAACTAAGAGTCAACGAAACTGTTTTTAGCTACAAGACACCCGTCTCAGTCAAAGGGTAGAGTTCTCTTTTTTAACGTTACGTTCTGACGAATCAATGGTATAACAGTACCTGTGAAGAAATTTATTTTTATAAAGTCCTAGTTCATGTACATGAAAGAAAAAATAAGTCGCCAGTAACAATGATATATAATGGCTAAACATTAAAGTTATGAAAAAAAATAAAGAGAATATTTCATATGGAATATTATATATTTTGGGATACTTCACACCCCACAAAACTAATAAATTAAACTAATTCACATAGATATATCTATCGTGTGAATGATCATTACAAGTCAAATCTATTCTTAAAACTAGACTTCAAAAATGTATCGCAATTTAGTAAATTTGACAACAAAATTATCCAGTTCAGAGAAACAAGTTCCTTGCATTGCATAATGCAGCATCGCTGAAACACAGGAAATTGCAAAAGTACAGTACACAGAAGCACAGTAAAAAAGAAAATATACCATAATCTTTTGATATTTAAAACATTAAACTTGTTTCTTACAGATTCCTTGGACAAAATATAGCAGATTCATATGTTTAGTTCAAGCAAATTAATGGCTGTGACATTTAGGGAAATCAATGGTAGCGTTAGAGAGTTAAGGAATTAAATAATTGATTTATTTACATGACAGCTATTATCTACAGTACTGACACATGAAATTATTCATACTATGGACTTTTTCAACACTACAGAATATAGAGAGATACTACGCAGCGAGGAGATCTTCTTCGTGACTCTCCTTCCACTCTGTTCGGGTGGGGCGGGTCGTTTCTGACACCTCGAATGACACTCGAGGTTCAGGCTTGCACATGTGTCCAGCCGTTGGGTTTCTCAAGACCATCGGTTGATGGGACGATGTCAGATGAAAAGATCCCGCAATATTTAGGGGTGCACGTGTGGATGTGATGCTATCTGTAAAAGAAAGTCGATTTTTCACCTGTCGGGGCTGAAAACGTTACAGGGCAATTTTTTTTTTTGTTATTTCTACTGGGCTGTGGATTGGTGGTTCACCATTGCAGACCTAGTGCATTCCCGGAAGCTGGTATCTCTTTTTAGTGCGGCACCTTATAAGCGGATACCAAACGCAGCAATTAATTTTCATACCCAGTTTCCTTTCTATAGGGAGGCACCTGAGCTCTGGCGATGCGAACCTGTACAATGATTTAATTTTTTCGAGCGCATCCAAGCCAAACATACACTCTAGGGTCTTTTACATGCCGTATAATCATACGACATAGCCGCTGTTGATTTTTTGCATCATGAAAATTCACCGACTTGGGCCAGGGTCGAACTCACAACCTTGGGTGCAGAAGGCCAGCGACAAACCAATTAATCAAAGAGCCAATTAATTACATTTATAATTTTTACACTTATCGTTTAAATATATGTTTCACGACTTTATAAGTGAGAGGTGAGAGAGTGTTTAACATGAAAAGTGGGGAGAGTAACATAAAGGCTATTGGCGACGTCATTGTGAGCCTCGGTCAAGTGACGAGAACGATATCTGAGCTTTGCTCGCGACCATGACTACCGCGGCCACACAATTTTATAAGACAGACTCTTGGAAAACAATTTCTTTTAACGGACGAAAAGGAAAAACAAAATTAACTAATTCTTAAGGGGGGGGGGCCAACCGTGATGTGTCGACATTTCACTTTTGTTATGTTACATGGATAGCTTATCATGGACTGTAAGCAAAGGTTAAACGTAATTACTAGTGATCAGTAAACATTATATTACAGCCGGACTTCTATTTAACCAAGTCGATAAATCCCGAAAAAAAGTTTGTTATATGGAAAATTCATTAAAGAAAGATTCATCTTTTAATACACTTTAGAGACCACATAAAACAAATTTTAAATTCATAAATACTATATAATATTTTAAAAAAGTAATTGTTCACACTTTTTTTAAAAATTTTTTTAATATCTTTATTCATTTTATAAATCTTAACCACAACAAAAGGAAATCCGCAAGAACAAGAATATATATATATATTGTCGAGGAATACACTGTATTTCGAACTTTAAAAGATAATTTTATATTAAAATTAATGAATTTTTTAGCGATATTTTCTTATCTTAAGCCTACAAGAATGTTAAACATACATTATTTAAAAAACAGTAACTTTAATTAAGGACACGTGCGTCCTTACATTTAATTACTGATTAAATTTTGTAACGGGTCTATTCGCGAACCTCCTACTAATTCTCTTGGAACATTTACTTTCTCCCGAAGAAGAAGATGCGATTTATGTAAATTAAGGCTTATATTTAAGCATTAACTTTTAGGTAAGATAGAGAGAGGAGTTAGAAGTTAAGTGACTAACATAAAGTAGAAGAAAGGTAGTCGCGCGCGAGAGTGACTCGTTGATTAATTTCTTAATTGATAGTTGACGATTTGGTGAATAGGATATTTGAATTGGCTAGAAATAGAACGGAATTTCGATTATATAGAACGTATATTACCAAAACATTCAAAAAGTGAGTGATTCAATTCATAATTAAATATCTCGTCTACCTCGCTTTTGCTCCAATACTTAATAATAGGTGCATTTTCTAGCCTGGGTTGCATTGATCACCATAAAATATGCTAAAAGAGAGGATAGCTTGAAAATTGTCCAGAAATATTTTAAAAATAGGGTGAAACAAAAATAGAATCTCATATGAGAAAATGTTCGTTAAATAGGAAATGCACACTCGCTATATGGAAGTTATTTTAACAAGAAAATATTAAAATGTTCTTAGTTCCAGGAAAAATTTCGCAAAATAGAGGTTAGCTAAATGAAGGTTTGACTGTATTTAAAATTTAATGCAAAGGTGCTAACTTCACAAGAAATTTTCGTCCTTTCTCAGAATTCATTTGAATTACGTCCTCTCAATTCCGATAACAGATAATAATTTATATATATATAAAAAAGTTTTTGTGATTTTTATTTTTCAAAAAAAATTTCTACAACTACGCAAAAATTATTTACAACTTCGTATTCAAATTGAAGATTACAACATAAGATGCATAGAGATTATGCAACACAAGTCACATACCTAATGCTTATATAATGAAATTGCACTCTTCAAGAAATCCCTGAATGTCACGTACAATTTGACTGAATCACGTATCATTTACCGCAAAATAGACAAACAGAAACCAAACCGAGAGCGATGTATTTGTGAGAATTATTATTACGACAATCCGCGTCCTTGGAAAATCGAGTTTTCTAAAATACATTGTTATTTCGACACTTCTCACGATGAAAAAGGAATTCTTTTTTTTTTTTATCGTTCCGCTCGTTGCCTCTAACACCCCAGATGAAAAAGAAAAACGAAATCATTTCATATAGAGAACAACTGAGGAAATTCGAATTGCAACCAGACGTGAAATACGCTCATTAATCCAAATTCTCTCCTTTTCTGTGCAGATTTATTCTCCACAATTCATCGCAGAAATGAATTCGATTGCGTACGATGTTGGAATCGGTTCTCTCAATGGCACGATTTCAGAAATTCTGATGGCGAAGTTCGTTTTCCTCAAAGTAATAATTATTACGAGGAATTAGGACAGTTTGTTTAAGTGCTTTATGAGTAAGCAGAAATTAAAATTGTAACTTCGAGGTATTTTATATAAGCATCAAGTTCTAGAAAAAGAAAAAGAATTTTTAAGTATATCGTTTGATAAACCTTTTGTGGCCGCGGTAACCTAGTGGTCAAGGTAACGAACTCATGACCGGCATGTCATGAATTCGAGCCGAGTTCTACTGAAGACCCGCCGTGTAGGGGACGATGCACGTTAAATATGTCAAGTCTCAAACGTCCGCCCGTTGTAGTAAGGAAGTTAGGAGAGGGGGTTGCGAGCTCAGGTATCCTCCTCGTCACTTAACCATGGTTAAAAATGACAAGGTCCGTCACCAAAAGCCCTAAAGTACCTGAACAGTGTTCTATGATCATTAATGGAAAAGTTACGAGCTTTGTAATTTTACCATCATTTCCCTTTATGAAATAAGAATTTTAATTTGTAGAATTTATTGAAGCCCAGTGGCTGAGTGGTTAGTGCATCGCACTTCCACACCACAGGTCCGAGGCAGTGTTGACTCAGCCTTTCATCCCTTCAATGGGTCAATAAAATGAGCACCATGCTTGCTTGTGAACTTAATACTGGGGGTTTTCTCGACAGACTGACCACTTAACAGGAACACCTACTTATGCACCACAGGGCCCAAGGTCGCGTGTACTGAGTTGGGCACACAGTTCGCCTTGGCCCACATGGAATGTCACGCCACTGAGTTAAGTTAAAATATTATTACATAATCAGTTTTATATTTTCTGCATTACAATGGCAAATATAGTATCTTCATCCTTATCTTCTGTAGAATCAAGACTCAAACCAGCAACTGAATTCCTGGTGCCGCAGTAGCCAAGGGGCCACGGTCGCAAACTCATGGCCGGCGTTATTTCTGTGAATTTGTCGGTTCAAGCCCTGGTGCATCAAATATATTATCACTATAAATACCTGATGTCTCTTTAATCTGTCGAGACTCAAAATTCTCACGTTGACATGGCGTGGAAGTTAGGAGAGGTGGATGTAAGCTTAGGTTTCGTCCTCATCACTTGACCATAATTCAAAATTACGAGATCCGTTTCCAATTGTTGTCGTATTGCTTTGTAAGGAACAATCAATGCAAGTAAGATCTATTTTGTTGTTGTTTCTTATCCCATTTGATAGATAGAAACATAGAGATCAAGTTATGAACCCGTGCATTTTTAAACAACGAAGGGCTGTAGTAGGACTTGAGAGCAAGCCAAGATGTGGGCAGGAGCGGCTTAGGTCCCATCGTAATTCGGTCAAGGAGGGTAAACTTTAAGACCCGCCATATGCCGTTGAGCTCGAGTCGCAGGAAAATGATAGAATTAGGAATTTCATCAAATCCCTAAGGGATCAATTGGCGGGAGATGTTAAAATGAAGTCTTTTCAAGGTCATTTCCCTGATAAAAGTAAGGGATTTGAAGAAATCCCTGATCTGTTTCAGTGATATGATAAAATTATATTGTCAAGAGTTTAAAAGTGTTTATTTAACAAATAGGGTGCATTATTAAACGTAGAAGTAAATAATACAATAGTCAATGAAACACAAATTATTTATTCGAAACTAATTAACAAATAACTAGAAAATTAGGCTGGTAATCAAACCCTGGACAATGCTCGTTGTTGTTCTGTCCTTCAGACATGTTGAATAGAAAACTTCGGTTATCATTCAATATCCAGATATATGTGCTGACGCTCTCAATAATGCAACAGCTGAAAGGTGTGTCCGAAAAACTGAGCAGTAGTCAGGATTTCCCATACAGATCCTAATACCATTCCTCTTTTTGATGAAAATATATATATCTGTTTTTAAAAAGCGAAGAGGCTACCGCATCCAATTTATGCATGAATCATTTCAGTATTTCAACTGTTTTCCGAAAAAAAAAGCCATTTCTTCAAAAGATGTTTCCCTTTAATATTGATTTTTAAGCAAATCTGAATTAGAAATGTTTGCTAAATACTTTTTCTATACATAGGAAATATACACAGAAAAAACGTTAAAGAATATCTAAGAATTCATTCGAACAATTATTTAGTATTTATGCGAAAGATGAACAAAAAGGGCAAGCAGGACAAACTGTCACGTGTCACGTCTAAAAAAATGAACACTGCGATAATGTATCACAAAACAACCAACAGAATATTGACTGCAATCATCGACGCATTTCAGAGCTAGCTTTG
Organism: Trichonephila inaurata madagascariensis; assembly: GCA_019973955.1. NCBI lineage: Eukaryota > Metazoa > Arthropoda > Arachnida > Araneae > Nephilidae > Trichonephila > Trichonephila inaurata. Next base: position 877,410 of record BMAV01015810.1, on the reverse strand, counting down.
AAAAGAATAAGAGCTAGAAACTAATAAAAAAAGTTAATGAGTGTATATGTACCAGAAAATATAAAATTCTTAATGAGTAAATGAAATAAATTTGATACCTGTAATTATATATATATATAAAAGCGTGAAGTAAGTTAAAAACCGATTCTATGGAAAAAGAGAATACCGTAATTGAAATCTTCCTGAAAACGTGACAGAATATTTCCGCACGTTTAGTAAATCCGACTGTAAAGAGAGGAAACAAACAGATTGACTGCGATATTAAAATTAGATAAAGAATTTTATCAATCGAACTTAATTACAGTAACTGAAATATTGCATAATTTTCTGAAACATATAAGAATGAAAATGCAAAAATAATAATAATAACATTAATAAGATACGTTGTAATGACAAACGAAAATGACATTCCTTTTTCAAGTATAACTTCAATAAATGGAATGGAATGTTAAATTTATAGTTCACACAGTTTTACAAATTAAATTACTTCGTTTCCGAATGTAAAGAAGTAACAAGTACAACCGACCGATTGGAACTCCGTTGACAATTTATTCCAAAATACGAAAAAAAAGGGCAAAATAATAATACTCGTTTTAAAGTTTGTCATAGTAATAAACATATTATGTTGCTATTTTACTCTAGACTGTTTATATCTAAAATGTAATTGAGATAATATTGTTTGATGAACTGATAAGTGTTATAGGAATTATGATAATCATTAAATAACATCTATTATCTCACACGAGCAATTTTTCTAGATCATTATGATTTTGATATTGAGATGTAAAAAAGATAAAACAGTAGTAAATCGACTCAAAAAATGCGCAAATGCAGGAATTTATCACGATCTACCGAAAGGGTTGTTATATTACATCCAAGCTGTTGAAAAAAAAAAAATAAGCAGAATACATTAGGAAAATAAAAATAATTCATTTCAGTTATAAATGCGCCATTTCTTCCCCTCGTATCACATAAAAAGATTACCTATGAAAGAATTTATCTGCCTATTTAAAACACACAAGATTTTGAACAAAATAGGATAAATATATATATATATCAGGGACGTTGCTACCACCGTATCAATGATATGGGGCCCAAAGCTTTGGGGGCATATATATACATACTATATCTAAAACTACGTATTGATTCACATATTTTATCACTTCTTTTAATTGTACATGCAGCTTTATATTCAAAGTCTAATTAATTTCGCCCGTTAGGGAGACATAAAAACAAAAACGTATACTATTTTGCTATCTTGACGATCCCTGAATATATAATGAAAACAATTAAAAAAATTTCTAGTAAATACCGAAAATACGGTATTTAAAACTTGTGAATACCGGTATTACAAAATTGTACAAATGGCTCGAAATACCGGTATTCGGAATCCCGGTATTGCAATCCCTAGTTCCACAGTTGTAAACGCGTCTCTTGTTCGACCAAACTCGGAAGCTGTTACCTTACCATCCCAAATGATCCTAAATATGCTAGATTGGTGACAAATCTGAGGATTGAGGGGGCCAGGGAAGGATGGTAATGAGGCAGTATTATGGCATCCTTGCTGTGTGTGGCCGACCATTGTCTTGTTGAAAAATGGCTCCTGGGAGCCCTGCCTTGAGTGGCAACACATGTGACTGAAGGATGTCATGGACGTACAGCTGGGCTGCCATTGTGCTATGGATCAATATTAGGGGTGAGCGTGTATCGTAAGCAACGGCACTCCATACCATCACACCAGTTTTGAGAGGGGTGTGTCGCTGTAAAGCGAAGGCTGGATTAAGGCATTCCCCACACGAACACGATTGTCATCACTGCTCCAACTGAACCTAGATTTGTTGCTGAAGACGACCTGGTTCCATTTCGTTGTAAGCCAATCTCGTCGTACGCGACATCACGGAGGCGTTGGTGGGTGGGTGTCATTGGCAGCACACCGTGATACCAGATGTCCTTCAGTCCTTACAATGGTTTGGAGAAGACACAGGGGCCCGTAGTGAAGATGCTGCCTGTGTCCGGACAGTTGGCTCTTCGCGTGCGTCTCGTATGACGTCCTGAGCCTGGTTACCGTGTAAATGACGTCTCTTCTGTCCACTGGTCCCAACACCTCCTCACAGTCAAACCAGAACGGCCTACATGACGAGCTACTTATCAAGCTGACCACGCAGCTTCCAACATCCTGATGATTGTTCCCCTCTCGAACTCTGACAGCTGCTCATATTTTCTTCGATACACTCAAACAATCTTTGCTTACCTGTTTTATACTCCGAGTAGAACGAAATTCAAAGCCTTCTAGTGGCATTACGAAAGGCGCAATCACGCTGCATTTCTAATCATTTGCATATCTGCCCGACATGTAGCTTCATGCTAAAAAAGTTTCGTTACGATACCATAATTATTTGTTAATGCGCAAATTTTCATGGCACTGAGAGCAAATCAGCACATAAATCATGGTGATCCCATGATACAGCGGAAAACGAAGATTGTATGCAGATTATGTGGACATGGGTTACGTGACAGAGCGGGTAAGGAATGAAGGTTATCAATGCAATCTGTAGGGGACGGAATAAATTGACGATAGTAAAATTTCGAATACGTCCACAACAAAAAGTATTACGTAAAAAAGTACGATTATATCAGAGAGCTAAAAGGAGGCTGAAAAAATAACGGATCTTGCCAAGAAATTCGAACTCGTTCACAGTGTTGTTTCTCTATTTCGAGTATCACTTCAAACAAGTGAAATGAGAGTTGCAGCCACAAGCTAAGAGATTGTCCTAACAGTAAAGAGACGTCTTGTCCTCCTCAGTCGTGCATTGGAAGAACTTGCTTCTGCAGCCCCACCCCCTTCAGATGATGTTAACAGCATACTCCAACGTTTTGACAATTGAATAGAAATGGTTGCATTATCCTGTACTAAAATGCGTTTTCAGAGTGCTTGCGGTACATTACTTGTATGATCTGCACCACATTGTGATCGGATCAACAGGTTTATGTTCAACAATAATGCACCTTTTGTACTACGGTTACAGTTACAGTTAATATTTTTATTTGAGATTTGGAGCAAGAAAGGCTATTATCTCCTTGTACTTCGGTTTACATGATGTAGTATAACAATGTTTTGGCAACAACACATATATAAGCGTAAAGCGTATTGTTGCCAAAAGTCTCACTATTCCTGGTTTTTATTCTAAAGGCCTATTTCCCTAGTTTGTCCACGAATTTAATTTACTTTAATCAAAATGTGATTTTGAGAACAATAATTCCGAGAAAATAAATACCAAAACATAATACATCGAACATAATCTGTCTTGAAATATTTATGGTGGACTAAAGGCGGGGAATCCCTTAATTTGGAATGGTTAGATAACCTCTCCCTTCTAACTTTCACAGCATGTCCTGTTATTAGCGTCGCTCTCTAAAGCAACACGAGGGCACTAGGCGATGGACCACGTTCAAATGACGAGGATGACATCAAAACTGGCAATTTTTCTTCACTCATGTTGACAGCTTTAAAAAAAAGAGACTAAAATGCGTACGAATCATCTATAGTATGCTAACCTAATTGCTGAAAACCGGTTACAGTCGGGTGAGTGGGTGAATATTAACGTCGCACTGTTCAGCTGCACGAGGGCTTTTGGCGACGGACCACGTCATTTTGAACCATGGTCAAGTGACGTGGACGACACCTGAGCCGGCACCGCTCTCTCCTAACTACCACACGAACGGGAGGACGTTTGAGCTTTTGACAGATTTAATGTGCACCGCTCCCCTACACGGCGGGTCTTTACTGGTACTGGGATCGAACTCGTGACAAGGCCAGCCACGATCCAATACCTTGACCACTCGGCCGCCACGGCCCGGGTTACAGTCAGATCCGAATTCTTACTAAGGATTGGCAGCACATAAAAAAATCACGTGTTCAAAAACGACAGAACTTTCCCTTATTCTGGTAGCGAGATGTAACACCACATTCATTCATACTTCGGAAACAAAAGGATAGAAGTGTTATCTGTTAAATATATATATAGCTTTATATTGCAAATTTTTTCCCCAAAACATTATGGAAAATAAGAAAAAGAAACCTCATGGCATACAATACTTACACAGAATATTTATCGGATTAATATAACACTGGGAAAACAAAAGTTCGGTAAATTAAAGATCGTTGTTTTCGCATTTAGCTATGTCAAAAAACATCTTAAAATTTGCATCCAATTCTGTTTTAGAATTATAGAGAGAATTCTTACATTAACAACTTTTTGTATTTTTTAAATAACTGAGCGTCCCATACCAGAATGGTGTTTTCGATGCAGAAACTTTTATTTGCGCCACCTATAAAAACCGTAGGCAAATGAAAGGCACCAAGGTCACCTCTCTTGAACTCACCAACACCCCCGCAATCAAATCCGCCCAGTACGAGACCTAACCCTGGACCTTAGAAAAGAAAGAACGTCACTCGGCACGTACTAGTGCGCATCACCCCACAGTTTTGTTTACATTCCTTTACAGAAGCAGGAAAGAAAACAAGGAGCACAGAGCAAACAAGAGTGGAAGAAGCATCCCGAGATGGAACGTCGGAGCAAAACAAAAATTCTCCTATCCGAGAGGGGACAGAATACTAAACGGCACCCCGCTTGTCATAACCTTATCACTAGAATGTCCGACATCCACAGGAGTGATGTTTTGATAAGAAAAGAGGTGGAGAGTCAGGCGCATACTATCATTCTTATTATTAGTAGGTTTCTCTTTCGCGCGCTGCTGTTGTTTGGAATGGTTCTGGTGTTTACCATTTTTTTAATCATTGAATGAATGCAATAATGATGGGGGCATGGAGATTGGGTCCTGCGTAGGCGCACGAACCAGTTTTGTATGCTAGGGTGGACAGAAAAAGTTGTGTTTTTCCGCTCGACCAATGCCATTGACGCAGCCCTGAATGAGATTAAGTAAAAAAAACAAAAAAGTTCGCTCGAACTGGTTTTGATTGACGATAATTACGGAGAGTCCTAGCTACGTTTCGAATCCTTGGTGAGCACAAAGGAAATGTTTACGCCTAAGCTGGATTCGTGACAATAGACGCTTTGTACTGTACGAGAATCAATGAAGCTTAAACACAAAAGCTCTATGAAATATTTATTTTGATTCTTGTAACAGAGTAGGACGATCTGCAACTAGGAAATCGTTATTTATATCGCTCTAGATATTCCTAATAGAGCAATCTATTACATCTAAGCAATTTTAAAAATCAGTTCATCTGTTGATTATTATTTATATCGCAGAAAAATTAATTTATTTTAATAATTTTCACTGTACAGTGTTTTGATTTAAACCGAGCTTTAAAGAAAATATTAAATAGATCTCTAAATATTTTAAATAGTAAATATTTTCATTTTTTTTTTTAATTTAGAGTAATGTGGCTTTTTGAAATGATTAAATACAAAAGGAAATTAAAAAAAAATTCAGTACAATATTCAAAGGAAATTTTATGATAAGGGACACAAGGGGTTTTGGAAAGAATAAGAACAAAATAAGGTATAATTTATAGAGTGTGGATGCCTATTATATATACCATTTTAAAAAGAGCTGATACATTATAAATAATATTAATTACATTATAAATAAAAATAAATTACATCATTGATGCATCGTGATCCTATCCATCTTAATTCACCCTTCAGTTGAAAGCCTTCTTTCAAATTTTTTTTTTTTTTGGGGGGGGGGGGTTTGTTCAAAAACCATTTTAGAACCATTTAGTTATTTTAATTAACCCTCTGACCGGAGCATCCGTCTCTCAGACGGAGATGATTTGCTTTGATGCCTGTAGATAACGCTGTGGTGTGATTTTTGGGGTAAGCTGCCTTGTGACATCTTCAGTTGGACTCAACACAGTAAAAGATTCCAATGGTGGAACAAGGCGAATTTTTTTCAACTCACGATATGTGCGATTTTTTTTTATCTATCACCATCTATCACACGGATATTCTTATAATTTTTTCGTGTTTGGTATTATTTTTAATTACTTTTACATAAAAATAAATAATTTTGAATCAGTTTTTATAAAAATAATAGTCATAATTCCAGTGATAAAAATATATTGTTGCGCTTGATTTAATCCCACACATCTAATTTGAGCCATACTCAATTTCATGAGCTATGAAGACATTTAAAACAGTCCTTAAGGTAGTAAAATTTTAAAAAGAACATTATGTACCCGTCTATCAGACTGATGTTCCTTATTGCGGCAAAAAAAAATTGATGTTCCGGCCAGAGGGTTAAGGGCAATATTTAAAAAAAAATTGATTTGTGAATATTATTTTATAATAAAATCTATTTTTCTTCTCGCCAAGAAGTGCTAAAATAATTTAATGTCGATGAGTGATTTTTTTATCAGTTTATAGTGATATTTATACATAGTGTTTTTCGCGTTGTTTTAAAGAATTTTAAGCAAATTTTAGAACATAATTATCCGAGTGCAGCTCGTAAATAATGTTATTCATTTGCATCAAGTAAGCAGTATCAATTTGCCATGTATTATTTAGTAATAAGACAGGGCTTCTCATGTCCACAGGAATTTGTATCTGGTACACGATGTGTGGCCGCGGTAGCCGAGTGGTCAAGATATCGGATCGTGGCTGGCCTTGTCACGAGTTCGAGTCCAGTACCACTAAAGACCCGCCGTGTAGGGCAGCGATGCACGTTAAATCTGTCGAGAGCTCAAACGTCCTCCCGTTGGTGTGGTAGTTAAGAGAGAGGGGTGCCGTCCACGTCACTTGACCATGGTTCAAAATGACCTGGTCCGTCACCCAAAGTCATCGTGTAGCTGAACAGTGCAACGTTAATATTCACTGGTACACGATGTGGCACTTTATAATTTTAATTGTCTAAAATTAAATATTGATTTTTGTTATATATAGCAATAAGTATCAGAAAAAAATCATTTAAATTAAGAAAGAATAGTGAACGCTTTCAACAACAGAATAAGTGGGAGAGAGGAAAATAACGTCTCACTATAAAGCTGCACGAGGGTTATTGGCAACGGTGGTTTCATCATGTGAACCATGGTCAGGTGAAAAGGACGACACTTGAGCTGGCATCCCCCTCTCCTAACTTCCACACAACACCAACGGGAGGACGTTTAAGCATCAACATATTTCACATGCAATAGCCCCATCTACACGGCGGGTCTTCAGCGATACTAGGCTCGAACTCATAATACCCCAGCCTCGAGTCTATGGTCTCGACCACTAGGCTACCGCGGCCCATTCTATGACGCGACGACTTAGATTCAAACTGGGATATTTTTTTTTAGCAAATACAATTTTGAACTATTAATATAAAACGGGGTTCTACGATATTTCCCCCCGTGAATTAATAGCCTTTAAGTCTTACAAAATAAGTATTTTATAACTGTTTATTTAATATCCTTTAAATCACACGTAATAAAATATTAATATACATATATTTTTTAACAGAAGTAATATAAAAAGAAATTTTTAAATCAATTCCTACTTAGATCAACAAAGAAAAATTTATTTTAGCTACTTTTTTTAAGTAGTTACAATTGATATAAATATGTATATACATATGAGAGAATCACAACATTAAGTGGTAATTAACTGTTACTATTTATCATTGAAGTATCGTATTGTCATCCAAAACAATCCTGTATATTAAATTTCAGTTCAACTGAATGCTTTAAAAAGCGAGAAGAAAAATCTTTTCAAGTTTTCACCCAAGTCGCTAAAAATGAAACCAACATGGCTGTATCTGTAATTCTTTAAATAATTAGTTTCAGTCAATTAAAATTGATTAATTATAATTAAATTATCGTATTTTTCTCCAAAACAATAATGTATAGAAAATTTTAGCTCAAATGAGCGCTTTAAAATGTGAGAAAAAAAAACCTTTTCAAGTTTTGGCACAAGTCGCCAAAAATAATCCTAATGTGGCTGCATTTGTAATTCTTTGAATAATTAGTTTTAATCAAGTAATTTTTATTAATTACAATTAAATTATTCTATTGTCATCCAAAATAATCATGTATATAAAATTTCAGCTCAATGGAGCGCTTTTAAAATGTATTTTATTAACGATTGAAAAGTCCACCAAGATAAATAAATATATAGAGAGTGTGAGCTAACAGTAAGAATTGAAAATATGATTTAAAAGATAAAATAACTTAAAAGAACGAAAATCACGATCAGATGGTAAGGTCTACTATCACACCCTACTTTGCGACGTTGAACCACGCCATTTATTTAATTTTCTGAACTAAGTTTTCCAAAGAACAATTTGAACCATCAACAGACTAAGATTATTTTAAAAAAATCAACCGAATGGAATATTTTTAAAATGAAGTTGATGATTGGTGAAAGCAGGAAAACGTGAATAGTAACAAAACGAATCGATCCAACTGCATGGCAGCTAAAGCAATACTAAAATTCAGACTGACCATCATCCATCCATTTTTTGTGAGGTACTTACGAATCAGAAGTTCGAAATGGGGAATTCCACTTTGCAATTCGAACGAATCAACTGACATTTCCTACAACTGTGAGCCTCGAGCAGAGTGAGAGGACAGAATCAAACAATTACTTAGTCGCGGAAGCAAATCGTTTGTCATTTTAAAAAGGTGCTTCAACCACAGGGTGAAAAGGAAAAATGAAATGATTTTGCAAAGCTGTTTGTGACCTTGAAAAATTATGTAAATGCCAGAGCTAAAATTATCGCATCAGGATTAAAGTAAAAGAATTAAAATAAAAAAACATCCTAAATTTCATTGATGAGTATATTGCATTACATTATAATATAATAAGTAATATGATCTGAAAATAAATACCTGTCGGAATTTATACATTCGATGCAATCGGAATATATCATAACATTTCGCTTTAACATATCTTTAGATATAAAGGTCGAAAATTTTAACTATAAATGCTACATAATGAAAAACTTCAAATATTAAAAAACTAATTATGAACAGTATTTGATTAAGAAAATTATGTTTCACTACTAACATTACACAATATCAATACAAACTTGTCTTTCATGTACATATTTTAACATGTCAAAAAAAAAATTGTGGACTTTGTATTTTTAGTATCTTCTGTCGTAAGAGCAGGGAAGAGTTATATTCTTGAAAAAGCAGGAAACCCAAAACCCCTCACTCATTCCCTGAGCATAACAAAATTTTTCTCACTCGATCAACTTTCAATTACAAGACTGAAATGTTATAGGTAAAAAAAAAACATACCGTAAAATCCGGCGTATAACGCGCACATTGAACACAAAAAATAATACCGAAACTTAAGAGTGCGCGTTATACGCCAGGTATAAAAACGATAACTTTAAAAATAACAAAAGAGATGAGCATAAAAAATTTTTTTGTTCTACATACAGTCACTCAAAAAAGTATTGGGACACTTGTCATGAATATAACTATATAAAGCCATTTATAAAAATATTTCTTACATTAAAACAAAAACAAAATGAATTAAGAAATATTTTAACATTTGGTATGCAGTATATAAGGGAAATTTTAGTAGTATTATAGAAATATAATTTGATCTAGCTTTTCAAATATCTAGTGCAGTAAAAATGACTTTGCAATGTAAAAGAAGGTTCGGAAAATTGAGTAAATCCAGAAACTGTCAGAAATCTTTTAAGATAACATAACTATCATGGCAGAGTACCTCAAGGAAAGCCCTACATTAGCAAAGCAAAAAGACAAGCTAGGTTGGCATTTGCTAAAATGTATGTAAAACAGCAAACAGAATGTTGGGAAAATGTAATTTTTGTTGATGAAAGCAAATATAACTTTTTCGAATCGGATGGCAAGCAAAAAGTTTGGCGGAAATCAAAAACAGCAATTCATGTCAAAAATTTACGGCCTACTATCAAATATGGAGGGGGTACCAAATTGTCTGGGACTGCACGGAAAACTCTGGTGTGTCGCGAACTTACATTTTATTGATGGTATAGTGAATAAATATGTCTATCTTGACATTCTTAAGCGAAATTTATGGCAAAATGCAAGCAAGCTGGGGATTTCAGGACATTTTAAATTGTACCAAGATAATGATTCGAAATATCCTGCAGATATTTGTAAGTTATGGGTCCTCTATCACTGTCCTAGTGTTATTAAGACTCCTGCACAAAGTCCAGACCTTAATCCCATTGAACATGTGTGGGATTATTTGCAGCAAAAACTATAAGAGCACCAAATTTCTATCAAGTAGGATTTAAGAAAATATTTGGTCGAAGAGTGGACCAAAATCGATAGATCGTTTTGAAAAAAATGGATCCAATTCAAGCCAAATAGACTTCGAGAGGTTATAAAAAGTAAGGGTGGACCAGCAAGATATTAATTTTGAAATTTGAATTGATTTTCTTAATTTATTGGGAAGTGTCCCAATACTGTTTGAGCACGTTTTCCAACTCGATTTCTTTTATTATCAATTTTAACCATAATTGCATTAATGTATGAGTTTTTGTTCATATTATTATTATTTGTATTTACTAAAATAACATTTCTTTTTTTTTGTTTCATTTGTATGTTTAAGTAAAATATGATAAAAATCTATGAATTGGTAGTGTGTCCCAGTACTTTTTTGACTGACTGTATATATCGAAATACCGTTTGTTTTAAAGAAAACGTCTTGCATTATGAAATAAAAAAGAGTAGTAGTTCTAGAGAAGTATACTATTTTTTTCAAAATTCTGGGGTAATACCTCGAATAAATGACTTCAAAACATAAGAGCGATGTATACTAATGTCAGATTTCTTCGTTAAAAAGAATGTGCGCGTTATACGCGGTGAATATACCTAAAAATTAAAAAATTCAGCTCGAAAGTATAGGTGCGCGGGTTATACGCCGGAGTTCACGGTAGTTTTCTTTGAAATAAAAATACTGTATTCATTACTTCATGAATTACTTGTATTTTTTCATAATTCACACATTTCATTTGCTATTATTTACACGGAAAAAAAATATATTCCAAAGGAAAGTCAAATTTTTTGCAGTTAATCTTACGTATTTGTGACATACCAACTGGAATGGATCCTATCGACAGATTATAATTTCCATTTTTATAATTACAAAAAATTATTATACTGTAAATATTATAATTAACGCGACACTATATATTTCTCATCAAACTCAAAATGTAACAGAAAACATGATTTTTATTTTCTCCACTGATTAACATATGAAATTTGGAGAGCTTATCAACACAGCAACCGAATCCGTTCCCTATTCCAAATTCGCACGAAAATTAGAAATATCCATCTAAATATAAAATATCAAACTTAGTAATTATATTTTTTCAAAAAAAAAAAAAATCATTTTCTTGCACACATCAAATACAATAGTGACTATTGTGCCAAAGTACAAAAAAGACGCGATGAGTTGGTTAAACGTATTTTATTTACGTCACGATGAAAGAAAGAAAATAAAGTTATCAGTAACATTCCTTTTTCACTTAACAGGAAGTTACGTCATATGACGCGCTGCAAACGACTAGTGCCTGGATTCAGAGAAATCTATGAGGTTCATATTTATTTCAACGGTAGACTACGATTGAAATTAAATATATATATACGGAGGATAAATTTTTCATACACATTTGAATATATATGTATTAATAGCATTGATTTTTAAATAAATAAACTTTTTTTTTTTTGAATAATTCATTTCAAGTAAAATTTTACATTCATCATATGGTATACAGTTTATGGGAAGATGACGTAGCTATTCTTGGCCAAAGCTCCAAGACAGAACCGGAGGGGGGGGGGCAGTCCTTGAGGAACTAGGAAACAACGTCCCGCGTTAAGATGCTTTCTACTTTTAACACATCTGTGACCTCACCAAGTTTCTTTTGAAAAAAATCTAGAAACTAAACAAATGGTAACACTTTCGTTTCACAATCAAAACACATACATCTTCCCTGTTCTTGTCGCTTTTTAAAAATCAACACTGCACAAAATGCACTGCAAATAAACAAAAAATATGAAATAACTTTCATTTCGAAATTTTCAACGTAATATAATAAATAAATAATGTTTTGATGAGAAATTTCATTTTAAGAAAAAAAATCATTAAACTGAGAAAAAAATATTTTTAACTTTTAAATCGTAACACAATTCTCTAAACTGCAATGGAAATACTAGAAAGTAAAAACAGCTGATGTCATTTTCTTTCCAGATTTTTTGATTAATCATTATTCCACTCGATTCATCCTTTAGTTTTGTTTCATGATATTCTTTTACCAGTTTCTTTTTCCTCGCAAGTTTTTCTCAACGTAGAAAAGTTTGAATCGTTCGATATAAATAACGTAATATCGCAAAAATGCCAACTTAAAAGTTTAAAAAAAATTACTAAATTTAAATTTTAAAAACATGACATAAATAACCGAAATCATTTTATGGTTTTCTAAATCGGAATCAGTATTTTGTATTTAAAGTTTGTTTCTTAACTACAAAGCACAAAAATATGGCACTTATTAAAGCTACAAGATGAGTCTTATAAAAATAATTTACATTTCTGGTATAAATTCTTCACTTAAATAAAAGCAATAAAGAAGTCTTAGCAAAAAGAAATTACAACATTACCAGTTGATGCAGTACATTAGTAGCTGGTATTATATTTAAACAGTAAAATTACATGAAGTAACGAATTGCTTTACTTTATTCACCCAGTTTCGTGGGATATAAAAAGTTATTTTTTCATCAAACTATGAAGCTATTAATGGATCAAATAAATTAAAGTGACCAATAGGATGTTAAATATTCAACATTATTCTCTTATTTCGTTTTCTTGAAGCAAAAAATTTTGTTGGCATATTTTAGAAAAACCTAATTAACCAAAAATATAAAAATACTATAAATAAAAATGCAACATATATGTGATAAAATAAAAGAATTCTAAGAAAATACATAATGTTTTGAGAAACAGAGTCAATTAGAAGCTCGTAGATATTAAGCATCTTAATAGCAGAAACAAATACATTGGTTTTTTTCTATTCATAGTAATAGAGCTCACTCTCTCTCTTTATATATATATTTATCTTGTTCAAATTTTCAATCGTTAATAAAATACTTTCTATTCATCCATTCAAGTTCAAATAAACTTTT
>BMAV01015810.1:833455-849284 GCA_019973955.1 Trichonephila inaurata madagascariensis | reverse complement strand
ATTAAAATTTAAATAAATTAATTAAAATTATTTAAATAAACTTTTTGAAATTAAATAAAATTTATTTGAAAAGAACTTATAAAATATTTTATAAAATTATAAAATAATTAAATTATAATATATAAAAAGACATTTTTTATTATATTAATTACAAAATAATTAATTTAATAATAATAATATATTTTATAAATTATTTTATATAATATTTTATTTATAGTATATTGTATTTCACATTATAAAACTATTTGTAACTAATTTTATGTAAAATATAATTTAATATTTATTATATATTTTACTATAAATATTATTTATTAATATAAAATATATTTATAAAATTTAATTAATTATTTATATAATTACAGTAATTTTTTTACTTTATAAATTGCAAAATAATTATATAAAATATCATTTAATATTTAATAAATCTTTGATAAATAAATTTATTTAATTTTAAAAAATAATTAAATGAATTGAAGAAAAAAAAATTGATCGAGTGGAATCGAACCCTGACCTCGTGCAGCAGACAATTTACCAATCAGGCTACGAACTTGTTGAGGGAAATTGAAATTGAATTGTATAAAAGCTAAGCATGAATTTCGAAGGCTAATGTCTCTGAATTGACTGGCCATTCGGCGAAATTACATTGAGGGGTGAACACCCTAAAGGAGTACTACTATTACACCAAGTCTCGATCCCAAATGAATTTCCTTAGTCGTGCCCTCTCCTTGTAAGCAATTCTAAAAAAAAATTCTGCTACAACATTTTTATTAAAAAAATGATATTTTTTTGCAAAAAGATTACTATAAATGAGAAAAATTAAAATAATACAAAACAAGATGCAGACAATATAAATGAATATACATGGAAAAAAAATTATTTTTAAGCTGGAAAAACTAAAAAAATACAAAATTAATTACAACATTAAGAAATGCCTTCAAATAACATTGCTAACAATATAAATGTCCTAATTATAAGATTAAAAAATATTGTGAAGTTCAAACTTGCAAAATGTGATTCATAATTAAATCTTAAAATTTCTTAGTAAAGTTTTCATCTCAACAGTATGTTTTGCATTATATCAATTATTAGACACAACAACTGAGCTCTTCAATTTTAGATTTGATTATTTTCTTTGAATACAAATTTGGATAGTTTGAAAGTATGCATTTATATAATTTGCAATATCTATTTATTTTTTTAATTCAATATAATTGCAAATAATGTGAATCATACATTTTATAAATACTTTGTACTACTTCAAATAATTATTTGCACATATATTTCACATGAATCTTTAAAAAAATAGCTTTATTAATTCAAATATCACAAATTAAGAATATAACAAATATTGGAGAATCTGCATTTAATCCTCAAAGAAATTAAAAAAATTACAAACATATGATGCACTTTGAAACTGTTTAGACAGAAACATTAAATTAAAAATATTGTAAGGAAATCAGAATCCCGACTTAATCTGTTGATAATTTAAACATTCTGTGACACTGTATATAATTTATACATTAATTCCAATGCTTTTTTTTTTATGTGTTTGAATCCACAATAATTTAAAAAGAACTCATCATATTATGCGACTTTTACTGAGACATACAACATTTTTATTTCCATCTTTAAAAATTAGAAATTATGTCAAAAATAATTTCATGTTTTAAGAAACATATATATAGACTAAAATTTTCAGTTTCAGAGAAAAAACAACAATTAATAATAATAATAAAAACATTTAAATACATTATTAGCAATGTGTTAATACTTTTCAGTACCCAACAGAAGAATTAAAATATGCTAATCCCAAATTTTTAATACAGCATTATTCTTAATAATAAATGAATAAATAATATTAAGTTCCATTTTATGCAGAAAATTATACAAAATAGAAATTCGCATTAATACAAAGTCTTAATTCAGCTTGTATTGTGAATCTAATGTTTAAAAAACAAATTTAACAAAAAAGCTTATAAGAATTGAAATGAGCCCATGACCTCAAAATGCCTTATTTCACAATTCTGTTAACACAGAATAAGTTCATTTGTGTTCATAATAAAGTTGATGAATGAAAAGACATGTTATCCTATTGGAAAAGCATGTTATTTTTCATTTGTAATTGTTTTCTTACCATAACTATTTAAAAAAAGTATAAAGCAAAACACAAGTACACAATTAAGGCATTCTAAGAATTTTATTTTATTTCAAAACCAAATGATAAAAGATGCTAAAATCACATGCAACCAAACAAATAAAAAGACTGTAAGTAGATTGCTAAATATGAATAGCATATTTTCACACACACACAAATTAAAATACAATCATTTGGACGATTAGAGAAATATAACAATCACAGAAATAATACTTATTCAAAGCTGTGAGGAATTGAAATCAATGTGTTGCAGAAAAAAATATGCTTGGAAAAATTTTAAAACATTTAAATTTAAAAATTACAATACACATATCTTAGCTTCAGTTTCAAGAATGGATGTATTTATATTAACGGAAAATATTAAAGCAAAAACATAACATAATCCTATAAAACAGTCTATAAGCAAATAACAGGAAAAAAAAATTTCCACAACAAATATTAATTCTATCTACAACAGAAGTGGTTTAAGCATTTTATTTCCTACTTTTTATTACATGCGCATACACTCAAAATCGTAATCACACAAGACGTTATATTTTTCAATTGATATCATACAAGTTTTTTTTGCTTCTATGAAAGCAAGACATGCAGAGGAGTTAGAGAAGAATTATAAAAACTTTCTAACATAACAAATTAATAAGTACATGCGATAAATTTCTACGAAACAATGCGCATGCTGATTTAAAAAACTGTTCATGTATACCTGTTAAAGCAATATTTTATCGGTTTTTTTTACACAAATCTGGTCACGTTATCCAATCAAAAAACTACTTTAACGCGTAAACAGAGCACTGCACAGTAAGTCACACCGAGTGTTTTAGTAACTTTAAAATAAGTTCTAAGACCACGCCACAAAGTAAATCGATATTAATATAGAACTTTCGTACACACAGGTTCTAATCTACTATCCCTTTACCATTTTCTAAACCCTAGGACAAAAAATGCACATTTAAAATCCCAATCTCTCTAAACGTAAAAACAATCGATAGTTAAACTTCATAAAACATATAAAAATAGCAAATTTTATTTTTGGACGTGTTCCAGCTGATGTTAGGCTTAGAGAATAAGAAAACTAGAAAATATACTTAAAACGTCAAGCTGTTACCTTTCATTTTTCCGACACATTACGACGACGATCTGTGACTTCAACAGAGAACGAATAATGAAAGTTATTTATATCATTTTGAGTAGATATATATTTTTGAAATTTTTTTATTTTGAACCATTTTTGGCACTGTATTTAAAATCTGCATAAATATTCTATTTTAGAAATAGTATTTTATTTACATTGCAGTGAACAAAATGTCCCCTTTTACGTGCTGCCATCTATTGCTTTTATAATAAAATGAGAAATAGTAGTTCTTGATGTAAAGAACGAAAAAAAAATTAATAAAGAATTATTTCATCAATTTGTTTATTTTACAGCACAGAACTCTTCAATTTCACATTTAGAATTTTTGCTTGTATGTACGTATTGTTAAATTTGTAGCATATTACTATATCTTATTATCTGATCAAAACTGTGAAAGATTTGTATTAATAAAGCTTTTAAAGTCAATAAGAGTTTAATTTTTTCTTATTTTTAACAAAATAAAATAGTTGGGAAATAGTTTCTTTCCTAATAGAACTCACTTTGATAACTGATAAAAATACAGAAATATGGAAAGTATTATGTATAATGAAAAATGCATGTTTGAAAATGCATTATTTCAACAATTATTTAATAGATGGCAGCACATATTTATATTTGTATTCCAAAAGCAATTTTGCTTCAATTAGAAGGTTTTTGTTTCATTTTTCCTTTTTTGTTATAAAATGACCAAAATGTACTTGGAATGGTTATAATAGAATCTGATATTGTTTCGAAAACTTGATACACACAAGGACTAATTTTTTCACAAATTTGAATGAACTGTTTTAAAATTATATTAAAATAAAATATGTAACCAGCAATACAGAAACTATCTTTTAGTGTATTTTGTTACTTATTATTTCGCTTTAAAAAAACATCCATAATTTATCTTTAAAATAACTATCGCAATATCTGAAATTAAACCTTTATTCATTGTGTTTTAAAAATTAGACATATTTTTTTTATGTGTAATAGCTACCACGTTATTTGAAATGTGCTTAAATATTCACAGACAAGTTTTCAAAAAACAAATCAGATTTTGAAATGATAATCAACCAGTTTACCTTCATGGTATTTAAATGTGTGCACTTAAAATACTTGAAGAAATTATTATTTCAACAAGATATTTACAGGATGCTTTATAGATCTATTTTATTTGATCTATTTTTTTTTACAGATTTAAGACGGCGCATTTTGTAACTCTTCATCATTTCAAATTTTCTCATGGCATTTTTTCTCTCTTTTAATTTTTTGTTCAAAAATTTGGTTCGAATGTGAGAAGTTAGTTTATCTATTTGAGTTGTCATTTTAAATTGATAAAGAAAATACATACTAAGTAGTTTGCTCAATTCGGTCATTTTCTGAAAGCACCTTTGATTGAATATGTTGCATAGTTGATTGTATGAGATTTAAAAGTTTTTCTAAAAGAACCTTCTATTCTGCTGAGAATAAAATTCACTGAATTTTATTATCATACACATCTACAAAAGAACTTAGTTAATTGCAACCCTCCTACTCATTTAGCTGTTCCTTACGTCATCAGGACGTCATGACAAATCAGAATCGTTTGCATGTAATAAAGGTAAAAAATAACAGAACATTAATTTCTAAAGATAAGTCTTTATTTATAGTCATGAAACATAATTTGATTTGTGTCGAATAACTATTCTAACAGTATATGAATAAAACCGTGTATTAATTGTAACATTTTTGTTTATAAATAAAAATTCACTGTTAACTCATAGAAAGGCGCAATTACAATCTCTTCTAACAATCTCAACATGACGGCAGGACAAATCAGAATCGTTTGCATGTAATAAAGGTAAAAAATAACAAATAATTAGCTTCTAAGGATAAATCCTTATTTATAATCATGAAACATAATTTAATTTGTGTCGAATAATAATTCTAATAGTACGTGAATAAAAACGTGTATTAATTGTAATACTAGCTGTATGGCCCGGCATTGCACGGACTTTTTCGAGTTCATAACTTTTTGCCAATGAAAATTTTCTCTTTCAATCTCGATGTCATTACCTCCTGGTCTGTGTGTGATTTCTATATTTTGTCAATAAAATTTCCTTTTTGGAATTTTATTCCAAGTCTTTGTCCCGTCTGACGGGTCTGTTTCCCCTCCATTTAGCCCGGCGTTGCACGGGCATTTTCTTAAAGTATAACTTTATCCCCCAATGGAAATTTCCTTTTCCTCTATCGATGCCAGCACTTCTGGGTGAGGGTGTATGCGCGATGTGAGGGATTTCTATAGTTATGTCATTAAAATTACCTTTTCCGAAATGTCTTCGATTTCTTTTCCTTTACGGACAGGTTTCTTTACTTACGGCTTAGCCTGACGTTACACGGGCTTTTTCGAGTAAAAATTCTTTCTCTCTCTCTCTTTCTCTTTTTTTTTTTCTGTAATAAGATCTTTCTTTAAATTTCTATTTTCGATTTGCAATTTACAAAACTAGTTTAGTTTTATCCACAACAAAACTGACAATGTACGTTTTTATTATTAAATAATTTTGTAATGAATCATAGAAAAAACATTATCGATTTAGTTTCTTTAAAAAATATATTAATTTATTTAACTATTGAAACGACTGCTTATTTTTAAATGTTTGATTATTCGATTAAAAATATGTAACTATAAAAAAGAAGTATGGTAGAGAAAACCAAAGTAATTGTTTGCATTTACTGTATAAAAAAAGATTGAAAATGAAAATAATAGTACATGATTAAAACATTTCAGCATTTTCTTATATTTTTAAAGTTTTTCCTTAAATTGCATTCATAAAAATATAGAAAACTATCATTTGTGATGTATCAGAAATTTGTCTTTCCGCACATGCTCCATAAGTCCTCGAATTCGGGAATTCTGTCTTAGATTTACCACAATTAATTAGTACTGGCACATTTGGGGATTTTGGCAGTTTTTTTTTCGTTGCATTTTTACGATTCCTTGAAATGGAATAGTGCCTTTTTTAAAATGCTTTTATTTATAAAAAAGGCAAGAAAACAAAAAATTTCAAAATTACAAAATTTATAAATTTTTTAAAGAAGTTTTATAATATTCCATTTCTGCTAAACTTGAAAGCGTTGGCAAAGGTAGAAAATATACCAATCTGCTTTAAAAAAGTCTTTTTATCTCTTTTCGGAATTTAAATCAATGAAAATCCACAGAAGTTTGTAAAAAATGTCATACGTTTTAGAAATTGTGATTTTAATAATATATTTCAAGTTAATCACATGTTAAAAGCATTTATTGTTTAATCAATGAATGAATTAAGTAAAAACAGCAACGTCATAAAATTTCAGTTTGGCTGAAAACTGGCTTTCGACGTCAACTTATGTCATTGTTTTAACAATTATATTGGTACAACAATGCAAACGAAGTTGGCGTCGAAAACCGTTTTTCTTAACGTTTTTAATTAATATCTTTTAACTAATAGCAATATCGGAATATAAATGGTCAAATGGCTTCCTCGGATCACCCCCGACCTTTTGGCACCTTTGGCACGTTTTTGCGTTGAGCAGTTCGTGAGAAGATAGCCGGGCATAGATAGATAGATACTTTTTTTTTACCAACGAATTTTAATAGTATTGAGTTTTGTTTATGAAAAAAAAATTTACTTTTCTGTCAGAAAGCGCAGTTTCAATCTCTTCTAAAAGATTTCGAAATTGCAAAAAAAACTTTACGATTCGTTTAATTTTTTTTTTAGGCTCGTCAAGAAAGATTTACCTTAAAGTAAAAGCTTAACTTGTCAACTAAACTGGCAACATTACAAGTCATTAATTATTGAAGTCATATTGCAAGTGAAAACTGGCAATATCATAAGTTAAAATTATTTAATTATTAAAGAGATCCAGCAAGAATACTGTTCTGAATCATGAGATTATTAAAAATCTGTGCTCAAAATATATTATTCTATGTCTTTTTAAACTTGAAATAACATTTTTATATTTGAAATAATTGTTGTGTTACTGGCAATATTTATTTTCATTGATATATGTTACCGTTAAAGTGGGAAATCTGTTATTTCATAGAATAACTATGTATTTCATGAAATAACTATGCAAATCAGTTAGAGTATGCACAATTATTGAATTCCACGATTTAATTAAATATTCTATAGAATAACGATTACTCGATCGTTAAAGTATGAAATACAGCACTCTCGAAAGTTCTTTGAACAAGAGAATACCTGAATATAAAATAATTGTACTTCAGATCTCAGTTTAGTAAATGTGAGCGATAATTAATTTCCATTTAAGAAGTTCCGAATATTGACACAACGCTTTAATCTGCTACCACAGAGCAAAGTTACAGCACTAGACAAGGATTTAAATTGTGTTCGTGTTCAAAAAAATGTGTTGTAGTAAAAAGTGTACTTGTTTCAAAAATAATAAGCAGTGCAATCTAAAGTGTCATCACATCAATCCTTGCTCTAGTAAATAATGAAAAATAAAGTAAAGGTATTTCATAAAATTTAAATTATATTCTCTTGCATTTTTGTTTGAAAAAGTTTTAACATTATTTTTATGATGCAACAGTTTTTCTTCCCAGTGTATGTATTTTTTTGATATTTAAATATAAGTATTTCTGTGTGTTGGTACCTTGTACACCCCGATATTGTCACTTATCGCGCCCCCAACAACTTATCACTTCTACGAGTTTCCTCATCCAGAGCGGACGTACTCTCCTAGTCGTCCCGTCTTAGAAAGTGTTTAAGTACCTCTTTGTCTAATTTTACTTACTCTTAAATTCATTGTTAATTTGTTATTGTTATTTACCTATGTTAATCTTAATAAATATTTGCTTGTTATGGATTAAGGTTTTATTTCTCTCTCTTGAGTATTATCGACGTTATTTTTATTGTCGGCATCC
Organism: Trichonephila inaurata madagascariensis; assembly: GCA_019973955.1. Taxonomy (NCBI): domain Eukaryota; kingdom Metazoa; phylum Arthropoda; class Arachnida; order Araneae; family Nephilidae; genus Trichonephila; species Trichonephila inaurata. Next base: position 841,112 of record BMAV01015810.1, on the reverse strand, counting down.
CGCCGCATTTTGGCCCTAATTTCACTGTGTGTATGCATTATATTCGGCGGGCCCCGGGGTCGGTTTGACTAATGTTAGCAATATGAGCAATAGTAAGTTGTATCATCCTGTGTGTGCTTTTCCTTATTATTTATCATTTAATCATCCTCAATATATAGAGATAAAATGTATTTTTCGAGAGATTCTAGCTATTTTTGATCAGTTAATTTATAAAATAACTTTGAAATGGTTAATTTTTCACTCTTTAACGTTCTATCATTAGTTATTTCATAGAATAACTAGGTAAAGTATGAAACTTTTCATCTATTGTATATTAATCCAGTGGTTTCCAACCCCCGGTCCGTGGACTGGTAGCGTTCCGTGGAACAAATACTACCGGTCCGCACAAAAAACATTAAACTATTTCTCTTTTGTTTATTGTGGTATATTTTTCTTGAGTTTGGGCTACTTTTTATGAAAATCCCTTTATATTCCTTGTTAAATCACTTTATATTCATTTTTGGGTGTAGCTATATTTTATTCTGAAATCACGATTAAATACAATTAAATTAAAATCATTAAATCAAAACAGTCTAAAATATAAACAATCAACGTCCTCCCTCTCAGCGGGCCGCGGTAAAATTAAAATACGTTGACCGGTCCGCGGCGATAAAAAGGTTGGGGAACATTGCTTTAACTGACTTGTCTAGTTATTTCATGAAATACCTAGTTTATTCCATGAAACAACTGAATTATACACTTTAACGGTAACATATGTAAAATACTTTGAAACTGAATTTTCTACAATGTAATAAATGGATATTTTAATAAATTCCTTACTTTTTTTTTTTTAAATTTCAGTTTTGAGTGTTTCTGTGTAAATAAAATTAGATAATCACATATGATAATTATTCCTGTAACATTATCAATGACAGCCGGAAATTTCTGGAGAAAGATGTCGCAGTGATAACTAATATTGAAATCGCTGAATGGCTGTGCACGTGAGATTGATTTGACCCTCCCCAATCCGCTTCGGTACACAAGGTCAGATCAAAGGTAGGCATAGCATTGCTCAGTTTGCAGACACCCGATGCAATCCTGGGCGCGATACCGTTTCGATCGCGTTAAAGTGTCTCGTTTATCTCTCTCAAGGGAAAACTATTTAACAGAGATAGTGAAATAAATATCATTGATAAAGAGATAACATAAGCAATTTTGTTTTAGTAAAGGATTTAGGAAAATATCGTTTAATTTTTCTTTCTATGAAAAATCATATATATATATATATATATACCTGAAATAACATTTTATAATAAAATTATGTATATGACAAATTTTACCTATGCGGTTCTTTTATTCATCATTTTGACGGAGCTGATCGTGGAATTGAGCCTCTAAGTCAGTGGTTTTAGCTGTGGAGTGCCAGACCAGTCTACCAATAGGATTCAGCGTGTGCTACACAATAGTACATTTTTTGAAACATTTCGATTTCTACGATAATTCATGCAGAGTTAGAGAATAGAGGTCAATAAAATAGATTTACAGTTTCATTATATATTAATTTTGACTCAGTTAAAAATATTTCTTAACCTAAGAATAAACAACATAAAATATAATAATTTTTTTCAACAAAAATAAAGAAAAAAATTAAAATTGTACATATATTATGTATTTTTAAACATATTTATATAAAATAAAGTGACAACATAAAATATAGTTATTTTCCTTTTATTATTATCAAACAAAGAGGTAAATAAAAATTTTAATGCGAACCTAGTGCTTGCACCCGTGTACTTTCATATCACAAAATCAGAGGTGTAATTTGAGACTTTCAATTTGACTCTTCTGAGCATTCAGTTGTTAAACAATTTCTTTGCGGACTCGGAAATATTTTTCGTATGAGGAAAGATTTTTGACTTGAAGAACCAAAAGAGGAGAGCAATGTACATGCAATTCTCTCTTCAAACGATTAAATCTCATCAACGATGGCATTCAATAATTTACAAAATAGCTATAAATTAGTTTTTAGAGTTATCTTTCAGATTTTTTCGTAATTGTCCAAAATTCTGGCGATTTTAGTCAAATAAGGTACATTACAAATTTATCAACTTCCCGTCACTCAAAAATTGACCAATTTGTTGAGTAGCGGAGTGTGCCACTGAGAGAGAGAATTGCACCGCGTGCCACATGTGGCCCACGTGCCGCAGGTTGTTGACCAATCCTGTAAATCTTCTAGAAACGTCGTGTGGAAGTCAGAAGAGTTGGGTACCTAGGGGTTTTTTAAGTTAAATTGTTTCAATGAAGTAATTGAGATATCTGGATAAAATTTATTCCGCATATTAAATTGATCCTTTTGTGTATACCGTTGTAAATTACAGCTATCGAAAACAGGCTTGGCTTTAAGGTATCCGACTACGTTCGGAGCCGTGATTTTGCAAAAGCGTGTAAATGGATAATATTTATGATATTTAGTGTCACTTAGATTAGAATACATGTATACAATTGTTTTAAGGACATTATGACAAAAACAATTATTTAAATACAATATTTTGGCAAAAAATGAACTTAGAATAACCTTTTTTCCAAATGTTCTCCTTTTGTAAAAAATGCTTCTATTGTATTAATATTTTGCCTGTATTCAGCTCAGACCTCTCTGCAGAGGTTCAACTAGAATTTTTGAAATGCATAACTCGGAAGTCGGTTTATCCATGTTTTACGAAAACAGAAGGAAGAAATTTTAAGAAAATACGCCGATAATTGTTTCAAATGGTTGTAACTCTGAAAATAATGTGAATTTTTCAAAAGTTATAGTTGAGCCTCTGTACAGAGGTCTGAGCTATATACAGGCAAAAAATTAATACAATAGCAGCATTTTTTACAAAAAGAGAACATTTGGAAAAAAGGTTATTCTAAGTTAATTTTTTGCCAAAACATTGTATTTAAATAATTTTTTTTGTCATAATGTCCTTAAAACAATTGCATACATGTATTCTAATCTAAGTGATACTAAATATCATGAAAATTATCCATTGATGAGCTTTTTTACAATCATGGTTCCGAACGTAGTCGGATACCTTAAGAAACTACAGATTAAAGCAGGGGTCGACAAACCGCGGTTCTTGAGACTTCTGCCTATCTTCACTAGTAAAAAAAAATAATTTTGTCTACTGTAACGTAGTGCCTAGCACATGTGGTCAGCTTCTTTTTTGTGGAAACTAGCTTCCCACGTGCATCCGGCTGCTGTGAGTCGGAAGGTTGATGCGTGGCCGCCTCGGACCCCCCGCAACCCCTTGACCCGAGGAATCCTTTCCCATCGCTGGCAGGATGAAACGAGATCTCCGAGAGAGGGAGATGCTGACCCCTCGAAGGGGGATGCTTTGACCCGGTGGAAGGACGGGAGAAGGAAGATGATGCTTTGTCTTTCCGGTGAACGGTTGGCTAAAGGGGTCCCTCCTATCACTTTATTGGACTGTAATAATCTTTTAATGTGTTTAATAACTTCAATGTATAACTCTGAAAAAATAATAAATTAAATTCCTAAATTAACCAAAATCACGCAACCGTTATTCATCTCAAACGTCCCACTACTAAAAATTGTTTCCTTTTCTCTTTCTCCTTTATATTCATCTATTGAAACACTTCAACTTATTTGCTTCTAACATTAAACATTTTAATGGCGTAAGATTTCAGTATTAAATTCTTCTCTCCATTAACAATGTGTATTGAGAATTAGTGAAAATATTAGAATGAGTTCTAAAGCAGAGAAATATTGGGAGAAATACCGTCATGGAAAGACATTTCTCTAAGACAGGGATGGCGAACCATTGGCACGCGTGCCATTCATGGCACGCGACACACTATTTTGGGCACGCCAGTGATTAAAATGGTTTGCATTTTATTTCAAAATTGCAAAGTTCACTATGAAGTATTACGAACAAACGCGAGTGATCTGTCGCGGAACGGCTGGCAGCGCACTCGTTTGTTATTGTTTTGCCTTCGTTACGTCGTGGACTACAATTGCTTATGATGCAAAGTTTGTCTACGCATAACTTAGTCAATTTCATTGACACAGCTGTATTTTAAAATTTATTTGTGTTATATTTACGATTTTTATGTGTTACTTAACATGGCTAGTACAACAAAACAATAAAAAGGGCAAGATAGTATGTGTAACAGAAAATTTAAAATTTGGTAAATCTAGAAATATGGCATTATTCTTAGTAAAAGCGACAAAGTGGTGTGTGTTTTATGTTCTGAAATAGAGCATGCAGAATATCGTCTGTAAAACGGTATTTTGAAACAAACCGCAAATCCCCTTGTCCAAAAAGTGAACCACAGCAAAAATAATTAGTTGTTAAAAACCGATTGGCAGATGATTCCAACTGAGCATGCATTCTACTAAAAGTAATATCTTACAATCCTAATACGAGTTATTTATCGTCCTATCTGCAACAACAAAACTCACACTAATGTTACTTTAATTCGAATTACCCGTATAACTAAAACATTTACAACTATACAGTGCAAAAGGTATTTTTTTGTAGTAAATAGAATTTTGCGTTTTCCTAGTATTAGTTTTATTATTTTTCCAATAATCACAAGTTAAAATTATTTGACGGCACGTCTATACCTCATTAAATACTTCTTTAGAAAAAATGGCACGTTGATCTTTAAAGGTTCGCCATCCCTGTTCTAAGAGATTTCCGGCATTGTTTGCTTACTTGCATACATGGGTTAGGGAGAACGCTTGAATATAAGCAAGAGATACACCCCAACAGAAGTGGCAAAAACACATTCCGTATGTGATATGTTGAAGAGTTGATACAAAGAGAATTGGCATGACTTTTATAAACACTAACAATTTCAAACTCAATTTTATATATTAATATAAACATGAAATTCCAGAAAAAGTTCTTACGGTATTGTTCCTGGGAACATTTTTTCACAGTGCTTGGAATTTTTAATTTTAACATTAGGATGTTTTGCATTGCATTAAGCCACAGAAAAAAATAACCTCAAAAGTTCATAGTTTGGAAGGAAGAGAAAATGCTACTTTGTATAAAGGTTTATTTAAATACCGGGTGGTTATAATCAAAGTTACACTATTCAGAGGCCTGTAGAACCCGTTCTGCTTATCGGATTTTGATGAAACTTGGAATATATGGTATATGGACTGTGGGGAAAAGGTTTAGCAGAACAGGTTATACAGGCCTCTAAATAGTGTAACTTTAATTATAACCACCCGGTATTATAACAGAAAATAGGTACTTATCTGTTTCGCCGGCGATAAAGTCGCCAAAAATGATACGGAATAATCCCGCTGGTAACCTTGTGATACCTCGTGGGCTGGGGGTATTCTCTCTTCATCATGCACGCGACCTATGTTTGAGGGAATGAAAGATTGACCACTAATACCTTCTATAATTAAAATTAGTTTATTATGATCTCAATTTATATTTAGCAAAACAACACTTGTCTAGGAGGCTTATGATCAGGAGTGATGAGACACAAACTAATTCTAACAAATAGCGCAATAAACCACCGAATCTATATCCATAGATGATTTCCTAACTTACTAGAATCCGCTCTAGTCTTAAAGCTTAATCTAAATTTTCTTACCGCTATTCCACGGCAAACAGCTACAGTCCTTATATCGTCAATATATTCTTCGATCCAGCTTGATCCGGCTGAAGGATAATCTTCTGGTCTCGGACCCACTTAGAAATCAACTTCTCCGGCACTATTAGACCGACTCATAGAACTCTTAGAACTCTCTTAGACTCTTCTCCTAGAACTTAACCTATAGAGCCCCACGCGAATATTAACGCTCCATTATATACAATTCCTAATCTGTAAAATCGCGTTCTCTTCTTGGGTTGGTTGGAAAGAATTGCCAATCTGGCACCAAAGATATTCCAAGAGGATTATTAATCGAAATACCGATAAAGCCCGTCACAACCTTTTACTACTAGATTTTCAAAGCAAGTCGTGGTATTTTCTTATTGAGTAATGTCTTTTTTGTAATGCATCAACAATGGATGAAAAACCAATCAAAACTAATATTTATTAACAATTTGTATGTTTACATTGTGTGTTCTCGCCAATAACGGCAACTTGCCGATGACACGGAAAAGTACTAGAAGATATTAATTGGAGTGCAACCGTCTTGACGCTATTGCGAACGGACGCTTCCCTCCTGCGCACAGCTTATGTGGTTGAATCATCATCTGATAGCAATTCTTCAAATGTAACGAGAGCCTCTTGAACAGATAAGTTTTTCTACACAAATATACTCAAATTCTACTTTACATTGATAATAATAATAAAAATCAATGTACAATAATTTTATAAAACAGAAATGTTAATTCAAAATATATACACATCTATAAGTAAACTTGTATTCAAAATATTTTATGCTCCTCAATAATGTACAAGAGTTTTCTCCGAGTAGAAAAGCTATAGTGAAAGATTTTCGAACTCAAGAATTTCGTACCACATATTGCAAACGAAGTTTGTTTATATTTCCCACCCCCAACATTCTTACTTGATTCTAAGCACTCTCTCTTGAGTGGAGGAAGAGCGAAAATTTCAATGTTATTTTTCTGTTCTATGTGGGCAGTGGACAGAGCCTCTATCCACGTATAAAAGCTTTCCCAAAATCTAAATAAAACTTTTTTTTTTAATTGCACATTTGTTTAATTCATTCAGATGAGAGAAAAGTATACTTAAGATTTGTCGAAATGTTTTTCACAGATCAGAAGTTTTATTTATAGTAATAAAAATACAATTTGTAGATTTACACCTAGAAAAACTGTCTTTAACTACCCATCAGAGGACATGGAATGCAAAAAAAGGTATCGTTCTGGCATCTGTATTGATTTTTATGCGTTTTAGTTTAAATTAACGCATGTGGATAGACTAAATATCCACCTCCCACTTGGAGAAATTTTTTTAGTTATGTGGCTAGGCCAGGGGTCGGCAACCTGCGGCTCGCGAGCCACATGCAGCTCTTTGGATGTGAAGCTGCGGATCTTTAGTTCCATACGCAAATATTAATTATTTTATCAAAAAAAAAAACAAAAAAAAAATTAAAAATCGTTTGGAATCTTTAACTAGGATTAGGCACCCTTTTTATCTCTCAGCCACTTGTATTCACTCCTCACCACACCCCTCCCCCTTGACACGCGTCGTCACTGTCGTCAGTCCGTCGGAAGCTCTCGAATGACACCGTCGTCGGATGTTTCTATGTAGGTTTTAATTCGCTTTCGACGCACAATTTGGTTTCTTCACCACTGCTTTGGTGGTGACGTATAGTTTGTGGTTTCAAGTAGAAGAGTTAGAAGCAAATTATCTTTCTTCTCAAAGGTATGTATGTACATATATAATAATAATAAAAAACCGAAGTATATATATAAAAGTAGGTAACATAATAAGTATTTTAAAATACATATTATACATATTTTTTTTTTCAAATAAGATACCTAACTACTTTTTTGAAGTCAATAAGAAGTGTCAAAAAAGAAACAAAGTACTACTGTTGAATATTACAACGAAAGTGCTTTTATTAAAATATACAGTCACTCAAAAAAGTATTGAGACACACTACCAGTTCATAGATTTTTATCGTAATATTTTACTTAAACATACAAATGAAACCAAAGAAAGAAGTACATTTTTT
>BMAV01015810.1:812441-833355 GCA_019973955.1 Trichonephila inaurata madagascariensis | reverse complement strand
CCAACCTTGCTTTTTACGATCTCTCGAAGTCTATTTGGCAGGGATTGGATAAATTTTTTGCAAAACGATTTTTCGATTTTGGTTCATTCTTCGACTAAATATTTTTTAAATCCTGCTTGTTAGAAATTTGGTGCACATATAGTTTTTGTAGCAAATAATCCCACACATGTTCAATCAGATTAAGGTCTTGACTTTGTGCAGGAGTCTTAAAAACACTAGGATAGTGGTAGAGGCCCCATAACTTGTTAAAATCTGCAGTATGTTTTGGATCATTAATCTTGGTACAATTTAAAATGTCCTGAGATTCCCATCTTGCTCACACTTTGCCTTAAATTTCACTTGAGAATGTCAAGATAGGTATACTTATTCATTATACCATCAATAAAATGTAAGTTCCTGACACCAGAGCTTGCCATGCAGCCCCATTTCGCTGCATATCACCCAGTGCCAATTTGGTTACCCCCTCCATATTTGATAGCAGGCCGTAAATTTTTGACCAGCATTTCTGTACTTGATTTCCGCCAAACTTTTTGCTTGCCACCCGATCCGAAAATGTAATATTTGCTTTCATCAACAAAAATTACATTTCCCTAATATTCTGTTGACTGCCTTACATACAATTTAGCAAATGCCAAACAAGCTTGTTTATTTGTTTTGCTGATGTAGGGCTTTCTTTGAGGTACTCTGCCATGATACTTATGTTTTCTTGAAACATTTCTGAGAGTTTCAGGATTTATTGATTTCCAAAACCTATTTTTACATCGCAAAGTCATTTTTACTGCATTAAATGCTTAGGATTTTTACTGCATTAATACGTAACAGTTCATGGATTAAAGCGTACTTGTCTCACAATCCACCTCTCTTCACGTTCATTAAATATCTTTGGGCGCCCTGATCTTTGCTTGTTTTCAATACTATTTGTTTTCTTGAACCTGTAAATGATGTTAAAAACAGTAAACGTACTCAATTTCAAGAGTTTTCCTGTACATCGAACTGATTTCCCCTCTTTCCAATGACTTATTACGAGATTTCGCACACCAGCAGATATACTTGGTTTTTCGCCTTTCTTTCTATAAATAATCTTATCTGTGTTGAAACGTTTATGTTTAAATTCTAGTATAAAAAAAGTGGTGTGAATTGATGTGCTATATATTTGTTAAATTTCTCATTTCAAAAGTGTACCAATACTTTTTTGACTCCAGTGTGCCTTTGAATTATATTTGAAAAGCTAGATCAAATTATAATTCTATTATACTAATAAAATTTTCCTTATATACCGTACACCAAATGTTAAAATATTTCTTAATTCATTTTGTTTTTGTTTTGCGATAAATATTTTTATAAATGACTTTATAGTTATGCATGTCAAGTGTCCCAATACTTTTTTGAGTGACTGCATATGTAATAAATTACCTAATTTATTATTTGTTTATTTTATATCTTTTATTATTTAAAAATTAGCGTGAAAATAAAAATTATAAGGATAAATAGCTATGAATTGTTATTTAATAAACCTATTTTCGAACTCTGAGGATCAAAGTAGGTAGGTATTTGCAGTTTTAGACTGTTTATATGTTTGACAATTTTCATTGATTTCGGCATAGCTGGGCAGAACACATTTACTCATAAACTAAGCATCTAATATTTGCCAAAACTAAATATAAAAAAATAAAAAAATAAAAAATTAAAATGTGCAGACTGCGCCGTGATAAACACGTTCTGACAAGTCCGTTCGTGCCAGTCGGCGATCACCGCACACGGGAGCCGACCACAGATGCGACGAAACTATGTACTTAGAGTCTATCAGTACTATAGAGAGTGAGGCAAATAGTGTTTCGTGTCGAAATTGTTTATTTTATACACGAAACTCTTTTTTAATGATTAAATTATTAGAGAATTATTTATTTTATTTAGGTAAGTATTTTTAATTTGGAAATATCGTTGTAAAATGTTTTTTGATAAATTATATTTCATTATGCCCAGCTCTTCTTATGTATTTACGTTGGTATACATTAACATAGTAAATAATTGCAAAACTTATTATCTGTAGTTTTGGATACCTAAATAATAATTTTAAAAATTCTTTAATGCAGTTGCACCGCAAGCATGGCATCTACAAATAAATAAATAAATAAATAAAATAAAAATAAAAAGAGAGAAGAACTGAAGAAGAGCATTGAGAATTCAATTAGGATTGGACGGAGTCGTTTGCTTTCATATGAAACTCAGATGGCCTTCCGACTTGTCTCATTTGCCACGAGAAACTCGCACACAATAAGAAATCAAATTTAGAAAGACACTTCACTACAAAACATAGTAAATATCCAGCTGGGGCAAAGAACAACAACAACAACAACAAAAAAACCCTGTCGACGAGCTCAAAAACAGCAATCAAGTTCGATGTTAAATAACTGGACGCAATCTATAAGTAATGTTAATCTGGCAAGCTTCGCGGTATCACTAGAAATTGAAAAAAAAGGCAAACCATTCACAGATGGTGAGTATGTAAAGATTACTTCATACGTGCATCTGAAGAACTGTTTCGTGATTTCAAAAACAAACCAGAAATCTTGAAAAAAACCAAATATTTGCCACTATCCTATAAAACATCACAAGATAGAAAAGCTAAAATGTCTTCAAATGTAACATATTTGCAGGTGGAAGATATTCAACTTTCTTTTGCCTTATCACTTGCTATAGATGAATCTTGCGACTTAAAAGACACGGCACAAGTTGCCCTTTTTGTGAAGTATATGTTTTCCCAAGGTCCAAAAGAAGAACTTCTAGGATTGCTACCACTCTCGGGACAAACTAAAGGGGAAGATATAGTGAATGCCGTGTAAAAATGCATTGAAGACAATATGATCGATTTAAATCAAAACGTTTTAATAGCAACTGATGGGGACAGAAGTATGACAGGAAAAAATAAAGGGGCAACAACAATTCTTCAAAGCATAATAAACCACGAAATTCTTACTTTTCACTGAATAATACACCAAGAATCTCTTTGTGCCCAAACATTCCCGGCCGAAATAGTTGAGGTCATAAATTCGGTAATCAAGATAGTTAACAGCATCTTGTCGAAAGTACACTACCACATCGTCAGTTTAAAGAATTCTTAAGCGAAATGGTATTCCGTATTCCGACCTTCTTCTTCACAACAAAGTGCGATGGCTTTCCAAAAGTAAGGTGTTGAAACGTTTTGCTTTGTGCTTGAATGAAATAAATACATTCCTCAATGAAAAAGGCATTAATCACCCTGAATTACAGAACGACAAATAGCTGCAAAAGTTTTACTTTAGGGTGGATATCACAGCGAAATTATATGAGCTGAATCTAAAACTGCAAGGAAAGGAAAACCCAGCCTATGTTTCGGTAGAAGAATTGATTTGTTTCGAAAAAAAATTAATTATTTTTGCAGAAGATATTCAGAGCAGTAAATTACTTTATTTTCAATTTCTAAAGTAATATCGCAATAAAACCAGTAGAACTGTTGACACGAATTACTTCAGCACAGTTATAAAAAACATTAAAGATGAATTTGCTGACAGATTTCAGCAATTCAAACCCAACAAAACCACTCTAGCATTCATAGTAAATCCTCTCAATACAAATAGTAACGAAATCCACATTGAGGCATTTGAAATAGATCATGGATCTCTAGAAATGCAATTGATCGATTTAAAAAGTAAAGCTTTGTGGAGAGGAAAATTTACAGAATTAACAAGTAAGTTGGAAAAGTTGGAGGTCCATAAATGTATGTACGTAACGCAACAAAAGTTGACAGCTTTAAAAGAAATGCCGCGAGTTGAGGCACATATTCGACGCATGGAATAGTCTTCCAGATTGCTACAGTGATGGGAAGTTCACATTTGGAGTGTCTTCGGATCGACATATTCGTGCGAGCAGGCGTTCTCTTGCGTAAATATAATTAAAAGTAAATTAAGAAGCCAACTAACAAATGAAAATTTAGAGTCGTGTTTGAAATTTAAAACGACAAGTTAAGAGCCAAATTTATCCAAACTTTCTAAAACCGTGCAAAGTCAGCGCTCCCATTGAATTTGTTTGCTCAAATGTATGTTATTGCTTTTTTTTATTAAGTACAAGTTACATTGTTTAGTAAAATTTAAATTTTCTACTTGAATAACCATGCAAAGCCATCGCTCCCATTTTTCTTATGAATAAATAGATTAGTTTTTTTTAAAAAAATAAAAAACGTTATTTATGCAAGTACTATTTATTGCTGGCAAGAAAAAATTTTGTGGCTCTTTAAAAACTTTGAAATTTTGTAAATTGTAATTTTTGGCTCTTACGACTCAAAAGGTTGCCGACCCCTGGGCTAGACCTATTAGCCACTGCTCGCAAAAGGGTTAAGAGAATAAAATATTAAAAGCATCTCATTATGAAATTCTCCACGATGGATAACTACTGAAAAGTCATTGATATGCACCTGCTAATTTAATGAAATTATTTGAAAATGTATAAAAACGGAGATATGTTTCACCCTATATAATGCTGGAAAAACAGCGATGGATTGCTAGTGAACATCTCAAAAGCAATTCGAAGGCTGTTGACGACGGACCTCGTAATTTCAAAATTTGGTCAAGTGTGACACACGAATGGCACTTGATTAACACTCTACTGTAAAATTTACAAACCACGCTAATGTGCGGTATCTGAGACTTTAAAACAGCGGCCCACCGGGCTTTTTGAGTGGCCCTCTCATGGCCCATTGCCCTAAAAAATTCAATTATTTAAGAACAATGTATTAAAAATTTAGCGAGAAATCCTCTCAATCAAGCAATCAAATCGACCAATTTTGATGTCGATGTCATATGAGTGCGAATTGCAAGATTTTTTTTTCCCCTATTTGAAACTGTAACGGTTAATAATAACTAATACAGTGAAAGAGGGAATGAAGTGGAGTAGTTACCATTTTATGGGTAAAACTGATTTTTAATTATAAACAAATAATACTGATTTCAGTCTTGAATTCAGTCAAAACTCTTCTTCGCTGCAATTCTGCATTTGATAAATTAATGTTTGGAATAAAAATAAGACAGGCTTTGTCAAAAGAAAAAAAAAATCAAATTAACAAATGGCTTGGAAGTTTTGTTTGTATTGTCATGAATGAAAGGGATCCAAAACTATCCCATAACTCAGTAAAAAATGCATAAAAGCGATGAAAATTTTTTATGTGTGTTTGATAGTGATTAATATAGTATTAAAAGACAAAAAAGAATTTTAATATTTTGATCAATTGTCCATATTTGAGTGTCCAATATTGCCTTGGTCTTATGGTGTTATATTCATTAATTCACATGTTGCGGCCTACATGAAATATTTGCCCTCTGTATGCCGCCCGGCGGTAAAAAAGGTTGAGTACCCTTGCTTTAAAACGTCCCGCATCGCAATCACAAATCGAATGCAGTAACACCAGACACAGGACCATGGCAACACGGTCACCAAGGCGTAGATTAACCGAAAAACCATCAGTGATCAAGAAAGGATTGCTTAAAATAAAACATGTCATCAGTTCTCCAGACATATCTGATTTCACTTATTCTATACTGTAGGAGCAAAATGGACAAAGTACTGTAACGTTTTCCCGCCTTGCAGATGGCATTACACCGTTCATATCTACACATGCACTCTTAAAATATTGCGCCGACAACCCATGACCATGAGATTCCACCTGCGAGTCGAAACCCGAGTGAAATTCAAGGTGTAAGAAGGGACCGCCCCACCCAAGAGAGTGGAGAGAGCAGTCCTCTTGAGACACTCGAAAATAGACCCCTCCGTCACCAATAGACTATCTTGCAGTATTAAAGTACTCAGTAGTTTGAATAACTTGTATCTAAATGCAAATATTGCAATTAATAGATGCAGATGTAATAAATCAATAATTTAATTTCCTGACTCTTTTCGCTACTCATCATTTTTCCCAAATCGTCATAGTACCCATTCAATAATCCGTTTACAGTGCCAAGTATGTGAAAGAAAATGCGGGTATTTTGTAAAGGCAAGAAGAGAAACATATGTTTTGATTCAATGCCATTGGGCTATTATTTGTACTCAAAACAGCTCTAACATCATTGCTAAGTTATTTGTTGAAACCCTTCGCCAAAATAATGCCTATTGAACTATCCCTACGAAAACAATGCGTTGGGACGTTCGATTGTTCAACTCTTTGGCAACTGATGGCTGCACAAGCCAAGTGACTTTAATGAATAAGTAGAAATGTATTTAAAGTATAGAGCATTATACATTGAAAAATAATTTTTTAAGAGGAATTTCATAATTCTGTATCTTCAAGCATTTATATTTTATGTTAATTAATTATTTATTTTTTATACTTGTAAATCTGGAAACAATTTCTTTGTAACGTTCTTTGTTTTCGTCGGATTGGCAACAGTCCGATTGTTAATATCAGATTAGTTGCTACGTTTTTACTTTAGCAGTAACTAAGTCTAACGAAAAAAAGTGTCCAATGAATTTTTATGCAAATTTCTGTACTTAAACGATGAAGGACCAAACGTTCATTACAAATATTTCAAAAACAAATGACTAGATATTTCATTGTGATCCACTCAGTGTCCGAACCCGAATCCTATACTGAATTCTAATCAGAGGCATAGCTACCACCGTATCAATGATTCCCTCCCCCCTTCTCTACAGGGGCTCCAGCATGCGTAAGCAAGAAATCCTAAGCGGCCCACAAAAAGAGCCCCTAGAAATTTTGGTACAGGGCCTACTCAAGACTTGTTACGCTTGTGATTTTACTATTACAAAACGCAGTTTCCCATAATGTACAATATCACTTAAAGAAAATCTGAAACATTCTACAGGAAGGGTTGTAGAATTTATTAAAGGATATGAATGACTTGTTAATAAGCAATACGTCAAAAACAATAACAATCTTCATATAATCCAAGTTTTTCTGCTTTATATATTATTAATTTTCAGTTAAATATGTACATTCGTATATTTAAGGGGATTCACCCATGTAACTGCCAGCTTTTCAAGCATTTTTAGAGAAATTTTTTTGACGACCAGTAAGAAGATAGATCTTTAAGTTTTTTATCATTTATGTATATGTATTTTAAGAGTATGTAAAAAGTGTTTAGCCAAAAATATCCAATAGAACGTGAGTTATAGCGCTCTGAACACCGCCACTCGAAAAAATGGGTGCTCACTTCTACAATTCCGGTGGATTAGCTTATCTAAAATAAAAAAAAATTAACGGCGTTTTAATTTGTAAGCTTAAATGTACGGAATGGATTATATTCAATTGAAACTACCCAAAATTGGATTTTTGGTAAACCTCTGAAAAAAAGTTTCGAATTTCATGTTTTTTGTTGTTTTTGTAATAAAAAATAGAAATATTGTGAATTTTGGAATGATCATAGTCTATTCTGTGCGTCTATATGTGCTAAGTCTACTCTATAAATTTAAACCTTTTTTGAATTCGGTCAAACCATTCTTTCGATATGATGGAGGAAAGTTTGAAAAACACTGTTTTGAGAAAAACGCGTTTAAAGTTTGGTTTAAACTATGAAAATCTTAACTTATTCTCAATCGGAGATGCCTGGTCCGTTGAATATTCCTTCCTCTTGGAATTCTTTCAAAGCAGATTGTTCAGCTCTTGTATCAATTCATTCTTGCTTAAGGACATCCCCCGGGCTCCGTTCAGAGCGCGAGATGCGTGTTTCTGCACAAATCTACGCTCTTCTCGGGGCTTCCTATAGTCGTTATTACTTTTAATGCTCCTACAAAAGGTTCGTTCGAGATAATGACAGATAAGTATGTTGTAATTTCAGCGATCTTGGGGCCAGAGTGTAGATGCTTTGAAACAAAAGTATAAATCAACGAATTTATAGATTCGTTATTGTTTTGCGTCTCTGCGAGAAAGATAAATCACTTTTACAAGTCTTACATAGTACAGTTTCAAAAACAGCATCAAATACTGAACAAACTCCAAAATGCAATACGCGAAACTTTGAGCG
The DNA here is from genome assembly GCA_019973955.1 of Trichonephila inaurata madagascariensis. Lineage (NCBI taxonomy): Eukaryota > Metazoa > Arthropoda > Arachnida > Araneae > Nephilidae > Trichonephila > Trichonephila inaurata. The sequence continues at coordinate 825,349 of BMAV01015810.1, read as the reverse complement.
CTGGGAACCTCCCTGTTTCAAGTTTCGACTAAACTTTCGCTTTTTATTATGACCACTGATAAACATTTCCAATCGAACTGCCTTTTCGACCACTCACTGCAAAAATAAATAATTTGTAGCTGTTGTGCTGTTCGAAGTTAATCCAAGACTAAAACAAAATCGACAAAATATTCAATAACTATAGATATTTCCTTTTTAAGCCTGTACAAACTTGTCTATACTTGTATGAACGTATACTTTTATAGAAGGGTATCTCAGGTATCAAGCCGACTGTACACAATAGGTCCAGCCTTCGACTGCCAACTCAGCGCTCCAAACAACTCTAACTGCTGTATCTTTATAACGACTTCAAATTTTAAAAAATCACTTTACCACCGTATTCTAGACATGTTAAAGAAGCGATTTATGAAAGGAAAAAAAATCGATTTTTTGAACCCATCATGTGGGGGGAACCCTCTTAACGTAAAGTTTTATTCGCCTCATAAATAATTACAATAATCGATGGAATTTTTTGAATGTTTCTAAATGATTTTAATCTTAACTGTCAGCTGTAAGATTTCTTCTCAATAAAGAATGAACAAGCTAATAATGCACCTCGACTGATTTTATGATTCCTCTATATCTTGTTAAATATTGTTTGATACGTAAAAATATATTCCTATAATATTGCATTTATTCGTATTATCATGTATTGGAAATTTACACAAAAAAACCCAATTAAATCCTCCATTCCTTAACCCCATAACTGGTTTGCCCGTACACAGTAATACCACTGATATTTCCATCTTCCCATCTTTGATTTGCATACATTTTTAATTCTCTTAGTGAGATTACTGATGCTAATGTTTTTAAGAGATGCAGTTGGTACTGAAATAATTCTCATCCGAAATTTTCTTAGTGGTGATGGTGGAATTTTTCATTGAAGACACAGGAATTTAAATTCTTGAAAATATTCAATAAAGAACAGGGATTGGTGAGGAAATGTGCAATTTGAGAAGAAAGGAAAAATGGAAATATAATCTAAAAAAGCCGATGTTCTCTCCGTCCGCATTGCAATGTAAAACTTTTCAAAATTTAGTCTTGGAAAAGAATTTCACCCTCATCACTCTATTTTGGTGAATCCCATCCAATTTTACGTTACTAAGCATTAATAAAATCTGAACATGTCCTACTTTTTTAGACTGATGACCACTTGAGGATTATTTTAACTTTCATTTATCTTGATATAAAATTGCTTTGAATCCATACTATACTTAGATTTCAGTGCATTAGTTCATTTTTAAATGACTGGTTTTGCTTAAGATGTTCGTGGAAATGAAGTAAAATAATACGGCATATCATGATCGATGTCCAAATTCTGTTTGAAGGGCATTGCTTAATGTCCACGTGTCATTTTTCTTTTGCCTCGATAAGTGGTTTTCTGCGAACTTTTCATGTTAATGATATAATATTTTCTCTCTTTTTCGAATATCAAGGACAAATGAAGACCGTTTTATTAGTGAATTTTACCAACATGTGAGAGAAAACAATCTCATTTTTTTCCACTGTCGAATTCTTAACGATTAGATTAACTTCTTTCGTCGTCAATCTCTCTCCTTTTTTTTTTGTGAGTTAATTTTTATTTCCTTTTTTATAAAAAGGAGAATCTAATTTTTGTTAATGCAAGCATAACGAGTTTAAATGCAAAGTGATGCAATTATCTTTTGTTGTTTTTTTTCTTTCCAGAAAACGAAATAAAAAGGAATTTTATGCATCTCAATTTGGAGTTTTGTATTCTACTATTTTGCAAAATGCTTAGTTTTTAAATTTTAAAAAAATATCTAGATTTTCTAATTTAAACATCTTTATTAGTATCAGTTGTCTCACCTTTGTGCCACAATATGATCTTGATTGTTAATTTCACATTGATTAAATTTGTACTTAATAATTCATTCAAAAAATGGTGTAAAATTGTGTTAAAAGTTAAAAATTTCAATAATATATAAAACTTTTTAATATAATATGTATATATATATAAACTAAACTAAATTCAGTGGCACAACAGCCTAATGAGGGTCAAATATTTCTGTACCCACCTCAGTTTTCGTGACCTGGAGAGCATGAGCAGATGTTCCTGTCAAGTGGTCAGTCTGAAGCGAAACCCACAGTGTTTAGTTCCCAAACAAGCTTGGTACACATTTATCGATCCACTGAAGGGATGAAAGGCTGAGACGACAATTCCCGACCCGGGGGGTTGAACCCCAGACCTATGACGTGGAAGCGTGGCACGCTACCACTCAGCCACTGGGCTTCATATATATAAATCATAAATATAAATACAGATAGCTATAGAACCTAAGTATAACTATTCAAGATAGGAAATATTAGGCACAGTAGTACAATAACAAACTCCTGGCCTCCTTATATATATATATATATATATTTCAAAACAAATCGAAAATTTTTTAGAAATCAATTTTCCTGCAGAAAAAGAATTTTTAAATGAATTATTTTACTATTATTAATTCCATACTTTTGCTAAGTGCTACTATTTGCTTTTGCTATAGTGCTACCATGCATTGAATTTGTATTTGGGTCCAGAATGTGGCAATAAAACTAGTTTATTGTACACAGATTCCGCGCGGGCTATGCATTTTTTAATGCAATGCTAGGTAAGTTACCTTTTTTATGTAATGGATTTAGAAATTCTATATTTTATTTTCAATAGGATTTCGTTCTGTATTTTAAGCAGAAAAAAAAAAAGGTTGGCTGGCCAGAAAACCTGTTCAGCTCCACTTTAATATAAATTATTTTAATGCCCCAAGAGTTAGCAATATTTATAATACTGCAATATCCATGTTTTTTTAAATTCGAATACCTGTTTTTGTATGTTTCATCTATCTTTAGAGTTATAATGATTCATGTCTCTAAAGTAGACATTATTGACTATATATATACTGTTCGAATCAATTGGCCAAACATATTTTTCTTATTTGAGTTGGTATATGGTTACTAGTGATTTCCCGAACCACCTCAAACCTGTTCTCTCTGTCTTTAAGTAGTATAGCACATCGACTTTGACTATAATTAATTCCTTTTAGTGTATCAGGAGCTCAGTTGTGAGCCTTTCAATTGGGCAGCTGTTAATTTCAATTTTGTGTACTGCATAACACTTGTTACTTTTACTTGTTCAAAGATGGATATTACTCCGAGTAAGCGTTCTAAAATAAATCGTTCTCCATTAACACACTTCTATGACTGTGAGAGTTGGCAGTTGGTATGATCGAACTAATTTCTTCAAGAATTTTAAGAACATTTCAAAATTCTGGATCATCGTGTCCGAAAAGAAAAGAAAAAGTTGGGTCCAAGCAGAATACTACTCCAAGAATTGATAAAATTTTAATAAGAAATAGCAAAATAAATCAAAGAAAAACAAGCATAGACTTTTGAAGGGATTTATTGGATAATGGTGTTGAAGTGAGTACCTCAACTGCACGCGTAAAAGACTTCTAGAGGGTGGCCTAAAGGCAAAAAGACTGAGGAAAAAACTATTTTTAACTCAGAAAATGATGAATAAAACGTTTAGCATGAGCCAAAAATACCAATAACGGACTGTTAATGACTGAAGAAGGAGATTTTGAGTGATGAAACATTTATTTGGTCAGGGATACAAATCAAGTGTAGTTAGACGAAGTGAAGTTGAATGTCACCATATCATATCCAAACGAGTGTAAAACACCCTTATAAACAGATGTTTCAGGGTTTTTTTTTCACAACAAATGGCCCTGAGAGCTTAGTTCCTTTTAAAGGAGGAAGGCATTATGTCAAATACATAGACATATTACACAGTAGAATTGTCCCATCCATGGAAATATTTGATGAACATTTCAATATGACTTGGCCCCTTGTCACAATTCGAAATGGGTCCATACTTTTAAGCGGGAAAATAAAATAAAAGTGCTCGATTGGCCTGGAAATTTTCCAGTGGTAAATCCTGTTCCAAACTGATGGCATATTCACAAGAATCGCTTCGCTAAGATGAATCGTTCGACAACAAAGCAAATAATAAAAAGGGCTATACTAGTGTTTTTCCAAGATGATGAAATCAAGAACATGTGTGCTACTCTAGTGGAATCAATGCCAAGATGTATTGAAAAGGTCATTTCTGCTAAAGGAAGACATACTTCGTATACTAATATACAGATATTTTAGTCTATTTATGGTATGTAATAATAAAAACTGAGGTTTCAGAAAAAGTCATTTTTTTCCGATTTGTCCCAATTCATTCGAACAGTATAGTATATATATACATACACATATATAGTCAAAATTCTCTACTAGAGAGAGATGAATATTCAATAAGAGCAAAACTGAAAAAAAAATTGAAATTGCACGATAATCAAACATTGAAGGATATATGAGAAATTAAAAATATGATAGAGTTTAAAAAATATAAAAAATGGATGCTACAGTATTATAAACATTGCTGACTTAGGACAGCTCTAATATAAATAAAAGTGGGGTTGAACATGTTTTGTCGCCAGCCAACCTTCCCCCTTTATATTAATAATACTGAGCAAAAACCTATTGAAAATAATGGATAGAATATCTTAATCTATTACAAGATGAAGGTAACTTACCTAAATATTGCATTCAAAAATGCAGAGCCGGGAAATCTGAGTACAATAAACAAGTTATTGCCAGATTCTGGACCCAAATGCAAATTCAAAGCATGGGAATGGCTGAATTGTTGCACTTAGCAAAAGTATGAAAAGAATAGAAATAAAAAATTAAAAAAAGAATTTACATACTACCATTACCTTAGAGACTCTAGGATTATATCTGAATTAAAAAATAATAATAAGTAATTTTATCTAATATTAGACTATGGAGGCTACTATATCTAGGAAAAATGATAAATTTATATTAATAAACTATTATTATTCTAAGAAATTTTAATACTTACTATTTAGAATTTCTTTATTCATATAACTATTAATCAAATTAATTGGGTATTTTTGTATTAAGCAATATTTAGTAAAATATTTATAGTTTTTTATTTTTTCTGATTTTTTGAAACTAGAAATTTATTGTATTGTATATAATTAATAACAATATTTCTGAATATCGGAACATGTACATTACTCTCCCAATGAGATAATTTTATGATATTGAATTTAAATTTTTCCCTTTTATCATAAATATTAGTAACTATAACATTATCTTTTAGTTTGATATTTATATCAAGAAAATTTGCTCCATAGTTGTTACTATTTGTCTGTATTAAATAAAGGTATTGGAGATAAAAATTAGTGTTAGCTTTAAAATTGTCTTGTTTGCCAAAAATGATAATATCATCTATATAATGAAAAATGTGATATTCAGAATTAATAATGAAACTATTTTCAAAATAATGTAAATATAAATTGGCAAGACAGTTGCTAGTAGGGCCACCTTGTGGCAAACCTTTAATCTTTTGATAATAGCTACTATTATAATATATATAGTTCTCTTTTAGTAAAAACCTAAGCAGAGAACCAAATCTATAATAATTAACATTTTTAAATAAATTATGTCATTTTATAAGTATATTATAATCACATCATCAATATTAATAGAGTTAAAATTATCTTCAAAATCTAAACTATAGACTGAAGAAATCTTTTTATCTTTAATTTATTCAATAAGCAGGGCTGTAAATTTAAGATTATTTATTATATCTTGTAATATTTCATGGAGAAATGTTCCTGATTTGCTGATATATGTATTAAAACATTAGTAACTGTTTTAAACTTGACTGGGTCTTTATGGAATTTAGGAGTAAGAAATGTACGTGGAAATTTAAAATTATTATTATTAATTTGTATTCTTAATTGCTTATGAAAAGCCAAAATGCGCTTATTTATTTCTCTATGAGAAACTGATGACTTAATAAAAGTTGTATTATTTTCAAAATATTTGTTGATCATTAAACTATAATAGTATTTACATATGAAGGCAAGATTTCCTGGCACTTTATCAACATAAACTATAATAAATTTATTTTGCAATTTTTTTTATCTGATTTTTAATAATATTAAAAAAGATATTATTATCTGTACCATAATTATATTTATTAAGCTGTTGTGTAATGTTACATTTGAATTCTGTGAATGCCTCTAAAGGCATACTATATTTAATAGCTATTTTGTAAATGAGTTGTTCAATATCATTATATAATTGATTTTGTATAATTTTATTGTTATTGGAAGCCATTAGTCTAAGACCAGAACCTTTATTCATTATATTTCTGAGATTATTCTCTTTTACAATATTGAGGTCACCAGTAATAGCACGCTGTCGATGTTTATCTATGAATCCTTTAAATTCATTACAATTACACTTTAATAGACATCTTTATCTCATTAAGAACTGGCAACAAACTTATACTTATTGTTCCTAATTGTGAAACTTATACATAATTTCAAATTTGATAATTACGTAAAAATGTTGAAAAATTAAAATTCGTTTCAAAAAGTTTTTAAAAATTAAAAAAAAAACTTTTTTGCTGTACGTGTTTTTGAAAATCAAGTGCACTTTGTTTACCTATGTGCGTTATACATGTGGACATATATGTACTTTTAAAAAGAAAGATCTGGTAAAAAGCAAAAGTTGGCAACAGCGAAGCGCATGAACTGATTGGCACGTGATAGCATTTATCATATGATTATGACGTCACATGACTTTAACCCATTAGATTACTTGCAGCGGGTTCTCGTGCTTGGCAGTGGCGTAACGTACAACCTCGCATCGCGGTGGGGGAAGGAGGCAGAATTCTGGGGGGCCCAAAGCCTTAATTAGGCCATGTACGTATTTAACCAATTTGTGGAAACGAATGGTATTGAAATCCTTCGTAAGATCCAGCTTGGGGCCCAAAACCTGACTTTACAGAGCGGCCCGTTACGCCACTGCCTCCGCTGGTTGCTGCATCTTGCAAGGAATTGGTGGTGTATGTAAATACACATTTCTACCTAAATACAACTGTAGTGAATAGAGAGTACCATAAAGTGATAATCCAACAACGAGATAGACTAGGAAAAAGATCCTGAATATTTACAGATAAGTGAACTGCGCGGAATTTTCATATATAGATAAGATTCATTCAGATTCGATTTGGGAAAACGTGTACAAAGATATTTTGATCAAAATATAAATTAAGGCTTTCTTACGCACTATTCTCATCCACCACAAGCTTCACAAACTTAATAACAGTTTAAATATGGTAATTTCTAATCAATCAAGAGTCACACTAGATATAAATCAACGATTATATCTCACAATTTAACTGCATTGATAAAAAAAAAAGACAAAGCATTTTTTATTAACAAATGAAGCTGTGAATTGCAATTACAAAGTCATCCTTCATGTAAGAGGAGATGGAAGGATGTTGAAAAGGCAACATGAATGATGGGGATGAATGACGTCGGATTGAGAGCAACTCGAGCCATTCCATTGTTGAATGGAAATTGCACTCATATCTGCAACCTTATCACGTTTTTTTGGAAAATACGACGGAAGAATTCAGTAAAAATCACTTCTTTGATGCCTGTAGGGTCTGAAGACCAACTTAGGGTGTTGTACTTGCTCTGGATGGCAGCAGACCATGGGTATGAAATTGTTGATCCATCCGCATCTGATTGGGTGGTTGCCGACGCTGACCGCCTGTCTGGCCGCGTAGCAGAGGCGGACATCCACGCAATGACCCAGCAGACCCAGGTCCGTTTTGCAGGCCGGACCTTCTTCGGTCCTGGGGAACAAAAATCTGGATGTTTGAACGACGTTTGTTTCTAGGATAAAGGAAGGAAAAGAAAACATCGCTTAAAATCAGATTAATACATCACTAAAAAAATGAAGAAAAGATTTAAAAAAACAATATTTATTATAACATGCATAAAAAAGGAAACTATTTGGAACTTGTATTTAGGGAAAAAATCAGTACATAATGAAATATAATTTCAATCAAATACTGTTTTCAATTACATCTACATTTGCATTTTAAGCCTGCGTTAGGGGTTATATATTTTGAAACAATTTATACTTTCACAAGAATGTTTAAAATTATTCTTAAATTTAATGAAACATTTACACGTAATTCGCAGTAACACTTAAATAAAGTCAATTCTAAAAGAAGAAATGACTTGCATATTTTTTACTTTTTGGATTCTCAAATATTCCCTTTCATTGATATATTTCATATATTTTCCCTGATGATATACACTGTTAAAATTGCTACACCAAGGAATGACCTGACGAACATGAAAGGAAGAAGATGCTCCGATGTATAAGTGATAAATAGTTCAGCCCATTTAGATGCGCAGGAGGGAGAAACGAAATCTGAAGTACTGCACAAAAGAAATGTAGTGGATTTCTCATTCGGAAAGCGCTCTGTAGGGTCGGAGTTTGCTCAGAATATCGTGTAATGCCTCGAATAAGAAGAAATGCTTATCAGCAAGTGTAAAAATTCGATAGAGGCAGGATCATTGTCTATCGAGGGGTGGATTGTCGTTCCGTGATATCGCCCATCACGAAATCCAACCACTGTCATGCGATATGAAATGAATGGGTTGCTGAAGTGTATGCAGGATCTCCAAGCCCTCCCATGACTAACGCCCTAAAGGACAGATATCTTGTGAAGTAGGCCTTCAACCCTATCACGAACCATTCGTCAGAAATTGGACGTGTTTACAGTACACCGGAAAAGGTTTACAGCACGAAGGTCATTACTTGCAGCTTTGGGAGAGGACAGGAGTCGAACGACAGAAACTGTCTACAGGTCTGGCACAATGTTATTTTTTCAGTAATCTGATGGCTCCGAGGGGACCGCTCGTCACTTGTTTGCACTCGATATTGGCATAGGGTGGGTAACCATTGAGTAAGCAACATGCACATCTCTAGTTTGAATCGACGGTAATTTAAACGCAGATCGGTACAATTCTGGCATCTTACCTCCAGTGGTTGTGGCCTACCATCGAAGCCTGCCAAATTCCCTCAACCAACAAGATAATGCAAGACCCCATGTTACACGTCGGGTTCTGACCTTTCTCGATACATGAACAGTCTCCAGATCTGTCACCCAATGAAAACATGTGATCTTGGGTTTCTGAAAGATTGGTCTCCCCCCCTTCTGCAGCCAAAAAGGTAAATGAAGGGGGGGGGGGATTTGAAGCAGTAGGGAATGAATTGCCTATTTCTGTCATCCAAGCCTAGTTCGGCTCCATGCCTAACCGGATGTTTTAGCTGCCAGGGCTGGTAGCTGCTTCTACTAATTTAACACCCCTATAACCCTCCCCCAGCTGCTTGCAAATTGAATCATTTTGTCTTCGTACGATACTGTTTACGTAAAATAAATAATTTTTTTTATATTTTCTTTCCTTCATGGTGCTGTAATTTTAATGGACAGCAGTGTAGTTAAACAATTTCAAAAACGATCATTGTCCCATAAACTAAACTAATTTTTTGCTGGTGAATTTATTGTTAAATGAAAATGTCAATTCCATCCCAAACGATTCGCATGTATATTTCTCATTTAATTTAAAAGAAATCATAAATTGTCTTAAAAATAGAAATATATTGTCACTTATGCCACCTGATGGATAGTAACATCAGATCAAGGTCCACGAAATTCTTTGCAGCGAAGGGCCAAATTTTTACGCCTGCCGTCCTGTCGTTAGCCTTAGCTTTGAGCACCATGCAGGTGACAGTACGATTTTGCTCGGTTCCATCCCAATTTTGAAGAAGAACACCTTGGGGGTGGTCAGGGAACTCCCACCTCTCATCCCCTTCCACAAATCTCACGAGAGGACTTGCTGCTCGACGGCTATTTAGAGTATCCCCCTGCCGCGAAGGTACTATGCACTTACAAATATCCCATACCTTCTTCGAGATTCGTACCCAGGCCCTACAGCACTGCTGTCAGCGTCACTCACCACTATACCAGGTGGGCGACAAAGGGAGATATGAGAGGGGTTCATTAAAAAAGTGAGATTTGTGAAAAAAAAAAAAAAACAAACGTGGAGTACATTGGCAAAATTTAGCTTTTAAATTAAAATATTATCGTAGTGAAACCACTTCGCAAAGTGTTGTAAGGGAAATCAATTTTTTTATGATCATAATCCATTAAATATAACATGTTTTTAAAAAAATAATTATGTATACAATAAAAATTAGTATAATGATTACCTGTGGTAATAAGTTGTATATTTTCTCTTTCTTATAAAAAAAGAAATCCTTATTTGTATGTTTTTCTTTCTTTTTAATTCAGACATATTAAACTTCTTTTTATACGGAAATATAACTACGGACAGAACGAAATTTACTTTTACATTGCTGTTTTTTAAATATTATTTTATGAGATAAGCCATTGAAAAAGTAAGGACATGTTTTTGAAAAGCAGAGGGCAGAGCTAGTTTGTTCCCACAGTTTTGTTTCTTCTCCATTGACGCATTTTCACTTTTTAGATGCTTATTTGGTTTGGTTCCACGCGGCGCACTCATTTTCTCTTCAGAAACCAGAACATTAGATTCCTCACTATTCATTTAGCATTTTGTAACTCAGGCGAACGTGATATAAATATTTAAGTTGACTGACGCACGAGGTCTTGTGTAAATGGCACTAACAAGTTTCTATTAGCAATTAAGTTTCCGTTATTCACATTAAACAAAGGGAGGGCTGCTCTAGAAATTTCAATTGCTTTATTTGACTGCCTAGTCTTTTAAAGAAAAGGCAACGCTTTAAAGTGTTCATTCTTACTTTTGTCGCCCTATTTAGCATGATTTTATTTTGTTCAGCTTTTCCATCTCTGCGTTCATTTCCCTTCGCGGTTTATGAAAATATGCTAAAAATTGAAGGGAATTTCATCTACTAGTTATTTATATGTGTGAGCGTGTGTTAATGCAGGGTGTCCCAAAACTTAGCGTACTAGCTTGAAGGGAATATTTTTCTTATTTTTGTCACTGAATTTTTCTAAATTGAAAGCATTTAAGAATCACTCTTTCACAATTTCTGCATCAGTAAACGGTTCCATATCATTACCAATAATATAACAAATTTCATAGGGTGCCTTTGTTACCACTATGATATCACACTTTTTTGCTGTTGTAAAGATTATTCAAGAAACCCTGTTTCTCACCTCTAGAAAGAGATCTTCGAGGAAAAGTGTCGTCGAACGATTCCTGTGTTTATTGCTATTTTTTAAATTCAACACACTTTCATGACGAATCAAACCATGACTGACCCATGCTTGTTTTTCACTACAGAATAGTCAACTTCCCAATCGTCTTGAAACAACCTATTTTCTTCGAATATTTTTCACTTGCAAGATACGAGATACTTAAAAATTAGTTCCACTCATAAAATGGTCGCTACTCTACTGTTGTCTATTAACATTAATCAGAAAAAAAAAATTTTAATTCGCCTCCATACGACACTGACAGCAAAAATCAAAATTGATATATTTGATTTCTTAACAAAGAATTTCCCACTAAATTTTTAAAATAAATGAATTTTTTAGAGCAACGGGCCACTTAAAAAAGCCCAGTGGGCCGCAGGTTGAGTATTGCTAATGTAAGTGGAAAGCTATATCATTTGTTTACTGTGTTTGGATTCACACACACTAGCGTCAGGGGAGCTCAACATCATAAATGCAACGGCTTTTAAACGCAATGTTAATTTTCAATTTAATTTAAATTTTTGTATAGTGTTTAAAATAAATAAATATCCATTAGATTTTCGACACCCCTCCCCCATTTCACCAGGAGTACTAATGCAGAATTATTTCCGTTCAAAAAAATTTAGAGACCTCTGGTTGACGGCCTAGTGCCCGGAAACCGGCGCGTTGTTGCTGAATTGTATTAAGAAGTATTTCCAATGAGGCGGCAGTCACAAATCTCCAGGTGCTTCCTCGATTGTATCAAACTCTTACGGGACATGGATTTCTGCAGCTAGGATTTAGGAACCCACCTCTTTGTTGCATAATAAAATTTTTCTTCTTTTGTATTTATTACATCTAGATACTATCACACTTTCCACTGGGGTTATGATTTCTAACCATGTTATTTAACTCCCTTCCAAATTTGTAAACACAGTTCTGGGATACAGTCGAACCTCGGTATAACGAACCTCTATATTGCGAATTTTTCTATACAGAGAATTTTTTCCTGGAGTCAAAGAACATTTCACGATTTTCGTTGTAAAATAACTTCCCAATATAGCATTTTCCATATAACGAATTTTTTCTTTCGTGATTCAATTATGTTTTCTCCCCATTTTTAAAATATTTCTGGACATTTCAAGTTATTCTCTCTTTTAACACATTTTATGGTGGTCACAAATCTTGAATTGGTTTTAACAGAGGTCTAACTCACCTAGAGCCAAAAAAAAAAAAAAAACATTGTCGTAATTTTTCAAATAAAATTATCAGATTTTATGAATAATTAAATTTAAGGACGCATGTAGTAATGCATGTTTAGAATTTCTAGTTATAAAATCATGTTTTGCTTAAAATTACTTGTATGCTTTAAATTATAGAAAATGTCCATAAAATTCATTAGTTTTAATATAAAATTATTTTCCTAATGTTGAACATACAGTGTATTTTTCGACGTTCTTTTGTCTTGTATTCCTTGCAGTTTTTCTTTCTTTGTTTTTTTTATGGGTATGATATATAAAATAAATATATAATTAATTTACAAAAAGATGTTAATAATTACTATTTTTAATATATAGTGTATATAATGTTTATGAATTTAAAATTTATTTTATAGGGTTTATAAAGTATATTGAAAGATGAACCTCTATATAACGAATTTTCCATGAAACGAACTTTTTTTGTGGGATTTAGCGACTTTGTTAAATAGAGGTCCGACTGTATTTGAAAAGCTGTTGGTTCTTTG
>BMAV01015810.1:772062-807441 GCA_019973955.1 Trichonephila inaurata madagascariensis | reverse complement strand
GGTAGAATTAAAATGTATTTTACTTTAAATCAAAGTAAACAAAGATTGCTTTAAATTTCATATTTTTCTTTGATTAAACCGCATTATTTAAAGTTTGAAGACATTAACATAATAACCATTTAGAAATTTTGTTAAAAAAGTATATATTGTATTCGTTTAAGAAAAAATTCGTGATATCATAATTTTGAAAAATAATATAATAATAATTAAGTTTCTTACTTATTTTTTATCCAAAGCTTTCTCAGTATTTCCCTTCGTGTGAAATGGGATTTTTAAATAAAATCCTCTATTTTATGATAAATAGAAAAAAAAATGGAACAGTAACACAATGAATTAAAATAAAAGGAAGAATTCAGACACAAAATATAATCTATTTAGATGCATATTTTGCAAATTCATTTTAAATTTTACAAAGAATACATCATTCAGATAAAATGCAAGGGTTCATTTCAATACAAAACAGTCTTTTAATGGAAATTTTAAAATGAATTCGAAATTTAGTTAGCAAAGAAATTTTCGGATAACTTTTAATTTTCTAAAAGCGGATCAGCATTTTTTTCCTCTCCCCTTTTGGTTATTTTTAAATTTTCATGTTCAATAAGGTATCAATTTTAAGAAAGTAATTATTTTCACATTAATAGAAATAATGATTCACATATTCAAGGCAACACTTGACTTATTTCTTCATTTATCTTTAAAAGAATTCAAGTTATATTTGTGTTTGATTGTTCTGAACAAAACACAATTTGGAATGTTTTCTTTAAATGGAAAATTACATTAAAGTATCAAAAATGTGTGAAAATAAATTTTGTTTCCTCATTGTAGTTCACATTATTTTAACAGTATCGACAATGCACTATTCCTTTACTTTCAAATTGTAACAGAAAAGGAAAATGTGTTTCATCACATCCACGCGCGTCATTACTGCAAGTGACCAGTTTTACGGCGTTTCTGAAGTAAACAAACAAAAAATAGCTTACCTGGAGTTTCTTTTTGCCGTATTCTTCCGAGCAGAATAGCGCTGCAGAAGCACACCAAACAAGCTGCAATAATGCAACGAAGAACAAAGGGTAGCATCGCTCTTTTGTTGTGAACGCTGAAAATTGAAATGGGCAGGTTCAATTCTTATTAGTGGTCAAAGAAGGGCGTGAGCGAACGGACATCGTGTTGAATGGGACTGCTCTGAAGAGCGCGAGGAAAAGTTTTCTAACAAGTGTTGCGGAGTCACGTGACCCATCCGAGTTGTTTTGACCCTGAACACACTGAGATAGGATTTCTTTTCTCGTTTTTTACCTGTTCCGGCTAGTTTTGTTTCGTGAAGGTAAGGTGTATGTTTATGGAATGATGGAGAGTTAAAAATATGAAATGTTAATTCGTGAATTTATTCCGTTCTTTCAAGGTCGAATGTAAATATTCAAAGAGACACATGAAGGGGTGGAGAAAGAGTGTATCATTATTTCAGCACCCCTTCTTAATGACGTCTTAGAATAATAAAATTGTTTTATTGAAACTATATGTTACGCCATAATATTAGTCAGACCGTTATCTAATATGCTTGCAAAATAGTTTCTTGTGCTCTATTGGATTTTTAGTGGGGATTTTTTTTGCAGCCTTAATACTTTCATACGAGACAAAAAGTCCGTTAAGAAATTTTAATTTTATATATTAGCATTTCTTAAACATATAAATCATTTTATTTTCATTTTAAAAAGATCATGTGTGATAAACATATTTCATGTTACAACTGCGTTCATTTCAAGGAGGAAGGACTGATGCAATCAAGGTTACGAAGCGTAATATTAATGAATACTTCTATTCAAAGGTCCAAAACTATTTGAATGTCTTGGTGAGTAATACCAGTATTCATTATAGTATTAATCAGATATATTATGAGTTTTTTACAAACTACTTTTTTGTTTTTTAATTAAGTATCGTAAGGTAAGATTACAGTAATGAGAATCTATGCAATTGATTCTCTTAGCAGGGCCGGCGCTAGCAGTTTTGCCGCCCCGGACAAAAATGGAAAACGCCTCCCCCCTCTCTCTCTATATATGCATATATATATTAATATTATTTTAGGCCTGAAAAAATTCAAAATGATTCGAAATTAAGGATGTAATTACTTGTTATTATTCAAACGTACATTTAAGCAGATCAATTTATTCGAAAAATATTCTACTGTTGGTGGGGATCACAGACGTTTGTTTGAACTTATAGTAACTACAATTAAGACTAAAATAAAACGTCTCCTGCGGCTCTCTACCTACTAAAACCTCTTATTACCCTTGTTCCCTTTCGGATATCTAACACCGAACATCGTAAGGTTGAAAGGAATATCCGTTGCGACCTCACTCCGGGGTGGGGAGGGACTGCGGTAGCCCAGTGGTCAAGGTATCGGATCATGGCAGGCATGTCATGAGTTCGAGTCCAGTACCACTAAAGACCCGCCGTGTAGGGCAGCGATGCACGCTAAATCTGTCGAGAGCTGAAATGTCCTCCCGTCGGTGTGGTAGTAAGGAGAGGGGGGTGCCAGCTCAGGTGTCGTCCACGTCACTTGACCATGGTTCAAAATGACGAGGTCCGTCGCCCAAAGCCCTCGTGTAGCTGAACAGTGCGACGTTAATATTCAGCACGCTGCTCAGATTACAATGCTGCCTCAAATCTGAAGCCGAAGTAGTGTGCCTAAATGTCATTTTCTGAGTAGACGGAATGGATTGCTTGTCTGATCCCATTCTACGTTTCAGCGCAGTACAACATACTAAATTACAAAAGGAATTTGTATTGGCGCTAAGTCTATCAGACACTAGGAAATAATTTTCTTTATTTAAAATTAATTCCTTCCTCTTTTAGTTTAAGCAAAATTTTAAATGAATCAATGATGGATTATGGATTTGGTTTCCACCTGAATGGATTCGACACGAAAAATACTGATTCTGCTTGTTATTTTACTGAAATCAACAGTAACTGCTCCTTTTCATCCAATGTAATACAAATCTCTTAAAGATGACTGGGAATATGTTACCCAATTTTAGAGTACTATATAAAACTGTCTCTTTCAGCAAGATAGGTAGATCAAGTTAAATCAAATACAAATACTATTTCGGATCTTTTATAAGAGCATTATTTCCGATTAATATATTTGATAACGACTTTTTCACCATGAGTGTTTTCATGATTGCTTCATTGAAATACTATAGGCATTACTTCTGCGAAAAGACGTTTGTTACAAAAACACACAAAGCTTAACAACAATAGTTTCTGAATCCATTTCATGAACTTGAAACTAAAAAATTTAGGCTGAGATATTAAATATACGTAATTTTTCTTCGGTCGCCGAAATGCGCTAAGTATACGTGCACTTCAATCTCTTGTTGATAAGCTGGGGGTGTTTAAAAGCAAACTGCGTGACGAAAGTATTTAAATGGCTACACCCACTGGGAAAACCCTGAAAAGTAAGACCTTGAAGAACGCTCTTAGCCTGTCTATTCCTTCAGAGAAAAAGTGGTATACGCGTTTTGAAAGAAGTCTTTTGGGATGCTAAAAGGACTAACAATGATGTGGCAAAATACGCAACATATTTTCAATGTATGAATAATGATATTTAAGTGGAGGCTTCTTTACTTTTTTCTAAATATTTTGATAATCGCTTTAGTTTCTTAAATAAAGAATAAATTTGCTTACATTTTGAAACTAAGGTTAATTAGTAGTGGTCTTAAAAACAATTATAAATAAGTTTTGAGACATCAAAGAAAAAGATAATTCAGTAAATATGCTACTAATATAAAAACATATTTGTTACGTTAAACAATAGTAAATAAATTATTATAATTAGTAGTTGAGTGTTAATGTAATAAAAAATAATCAAAAGCCCTTTTCTAGTATATTACAGAAAAATTATGGGAATTTTAAAGTCATCCATAAATGTGTTCCTCAAATGAGCTGTTACATTCTCAGAAATATTTGATTTATATTTGTTTGTTAGATTTGGTACTATTACATATATGTATTCGATTTTCTACAATTTTCCTACACATTTATAAATACCAGGTGTTTCAAAAGTCGCGCACATCCACATGGTAATCCTTGTTGCTTAAAAACTAAAAGTGTTGGTTGAGATTTCTGTCCCTAGATGGCAGTAGGGGCCCATCATAAAAAGTTTTGAACGTATCAGGCATCAGTTTCAAAATACTAGTCAGTTGAACACAACGGGAGGTGCACGAAATTTTTCCAAGAGCAAATAATAGCCATCGTGGGATTTTATTCCGCTACGAAATCTCATTTCCGTGTGATAAATGCATTTTCAGCAGAAATATCCGGGTGAAACAGCACTAAATGCATCAACGATAACACGTTTAGTGCAATTGTTCCGTGACACAGGATCGGTTGCAGACAGGAAGCGATCGGGTAGAGCGTCCATAGTGAAAACGAAAGTGGCAGATGTGGAGACCGATTTACAAAGAAGTCCAATGAAATGATCGTCCGTCTACATAAACATCATTACGGAATTCATATCCTTATTGAACAGTGATGAACGATACGGTTGGTTGTAGCAAGACAGTGCAACATGTCGCACATCACGGGACAGTATGGAAATTTTATCTGAATTTTTGGCCACCACGTCCACTGGAACGGTCAATTCAGGATTTTTTCCTTTGGAGATGTCTGAAAAATGTCGCCTTCAGGAATAATCTCCATACGCTAGATGAACTTAAGAGTAACATCCTTCATGCAATATATATATATATATATATATCGGACATTAATTCTCACACATTTCTTAAAGTGTCAATTAATCTGGTAAAAAGAGTTCGATTGTGTGTCCAGGAAAACGAACACCATTTCAAACAATTATTGTGATTTTACTCGTCTAACACTTGACAATAGAAATAACCGTTAAACCTTTGTTTGTTGATAACAAAGGTTGGTGTGCGCGACTTTTGAAACATCTGGTATTAATAAGTGAGATTCAAAATAAAGTAATATAAAAATTATGCATTTTAGTTTAAAAAAAGTGCCTCCGAATACCTTAATTATAGAAGTGAAACAACGAAAAATAATTAAGGATGTATTTAAACTATCAGTTACATTTTATTATTCAATTATTCGAATGAAACTTTGTATTAAATTGCTTCAAATAGAATGTTTTCATTTGAAAACACGAAATATCTTTGATTGAAAGAAGTATGAAATGTAGAGTATCGTTCCATAAAAAGAAATACGACTCTCTCTTAAATCACAGAAATATTCACATATCTACGAGATAAGAAGAGAATAGCATTAAAAAGAAAACCTCAATTTTGAAAAGGAATCACCTTTTCAGTTTTATTCTAATTAAAGTGTTGATTGCGACTGATTGTGTTTATGAAGTCACAGTCACGGTTACTAGCGACGGCCCTCTTAATTCTGAATCACGTTCCCTAACTTTCACCCCAAAAATGTTTGATTAGATTATTATTATTAAATTATATTTATGTATTTATTTAAAAACGAATTATATCTGTAAACTTATTAAATTTTTCGCTCCGTTCGAGTAATTCTAAATGCCTGAATTAACTACACGTTTATTCTTAAACAACAAAGATAATTTACGTCGCACACTATCTTTATGACTTTTTACTAGATATTATTTTCTTCGAAAATTTAGTTATTTTTTAAACGAGTAAAGGAATGCCATCTACACGTACTCACACATTTAATTTCATACACTAAATTGTTAGATGTAGTTACGATAGAAAATTTCTGATAATGAATTTAGAAACACTGTTTAAAAGAAGTATTTCTCATGTACATTGAGTTCTGAGTTTCATTATTCACCAAAGGGAGTTGCTAAATGTTTTCAATTCGAGTATTTTTTTAAATTCAAGTTTCAACTAAACTTTTTTTTATATAAATACAATAAAAGTATTAATAAAATATGTGTAGTAAACTTATATAAATCAGAATAAGTGTTTTTGTGCATGTAATTAAGTTTTTATACATGTTTTTGTACGTGTACTTATGAAAGATTCACTCTACACCTTCAAGTAAAAAATTACTCGCTTATTTTTGGAATCAAACTGCCAGTTTAATTCAAGTTAAAAAAACAAAAATAGCGTGAATATTTTTGCACTTTAATAGACACAGTAATACAGATTCCAAAAACATTTCCGTATGCTTGAAATTAATATTTGACCAATCCGCAATTCTCTTCCTGCATTTATTATTAGGAACCTTATTTCTAAGATATGCTTTTTCATGCTGGAGTTATTACAAGTCATAATAATTTATATATAAATTCTGGTCATGCGATTTTCCGTTTAACCCCTTCCGAGCTAATTTTATTTCTGGATTATGGATAAAAATTGTCACACAATTTTTTTATGCTTATTTTCAAACAAACATATCTTTTTAAACATAACACAGGATCATTCACATACAAAATATCCTAAAAATTAATTAATTTTTTTAAAAAAAATCAATGTGTAATTTACCCGTAAAAGATGGCTTTCTGTAGGGCAGAAACCATTGGACTTTGAAGTCCATTCACACACTAAATGTAAATATAAAGCTTAGAATACCTAGCTTTATCTTGAATTACAAGTTTTATTTATATCTTTTGCATTTGCATAATTGATTATAAGAATTATTAATCAAAATTTAATCGTGCATGATCAATTCAAAAACATGGTACTGCACATAACCCAACGTTGCAATCTGGGTAATAGAAACTTGTTTCTCTTCTTACCTTCTTCCTTTTACTGCAGGGGTGTCAAACTCGTGGCTCGCGGGCCGCATGCGGCCCACAATGAGCATTTTTGCGGCCCAGTCAATATATTGATGCACAATAATACATAATAAAATATCAAAACTTTTCCCGAAATAGGAAAGATAGTAGCAGAGAAGAGATGTCAAATGTCAGGGCGTGCATAACAAATTCTTCTTGTTCTTTTATATATGGTTATTATAATGCATTATTCGAAATAAATCTACGTTTCTATGAATTTTGATTTTCTTTGCGGCCCACCTTTGGTCAAACCTTGTTTATTCGGCCCAAGTCAGCGTTTGAGTTTGACACCCGTGCTTTACTGTCTCTCTCTGAGCAGCAAATAATACACTGTCGTGCTGGATTAGCTCTCTTTTCTGTTAGGGGAATGTAGTCAGCAAAGTGTCTTGCATGCAAGCGTGAAGAGTGGTGTTTAAGAGAAGAAAGTCGGTACTTTTCAATTATTCGAAACCATAAAAAAACACATGGGAAATTATGTGCTTACAGTGCTCGAGTTACAATCGGAAAGAGCCAGGATGGTACGTTTCGCCTACCTGAGTTCAGCTTGGGAAAAGTAGGGATGGAGTTAAAAAAAAGACATGCTTATTTGTCATTTTTCTATATATTTACATTCTATCGTTCTTTTTTAAATTCCTTACCAAGAGCCTTATTATTTATTTTAGACAGTTTTCAGTATTTCAAAATTTATTTAAAAAAATTATTTTTCTCAGCATTCAGGTTTTTAAACATTAAAGCATAGATATATGTGCATTCGAGAAATGAATTATTTAATCAAGTTATGTTGAAGAGCGCTAAATTCATTATTTGACAATTGTTTTACTTTACCAAAATACTTCAATTTATCGTAATGTTAAAGGGAATTATTAATGTAATATCGAATTGTATTTATTAATGTATAAATTTGTTTGCATATAGTCTTAATTTCAGATAATTTTTAAAGCAGTTTAAACTGTCTGTTTTTTAAAAAATGCTGTAGGGTTTGTCATCGATTCTACTCAGAGCTATCCTACCCAGACCTTACTTGCAGAATGCACCACTTTCCATTTGAATAGTTTTCCGAAAGTAACGAGCATAAAGAGGATGGGTAAATGTTAATGCAGATTCAAATCAGAAATCGTGAATAGAAAAGCAGGTTAATCACGAGGGTCAAAGATTAGATAATGTCGCGTGAGATCTTGGCGTTCAGTTTTTGACGCAGGCCAGATTCGTGTTGGGGAGTACACAAAATAAATTGGATAAACCTACTAAATCATTCATAAATCTTTCAAATTCATGACAACAATGTATAATTTAAACAGAATTATTAAATAGGAAATGAATATTTTAAAATTCCTTATGAATAGAAAATCTAAAGAAGATGTTTATGATGTTAAGAAATTAATCACAAAGAAGAATTTTTCCTCTCTCTTTAACATAGATCATTAATAAGTACAAGTGAAAGGTTATTTTATGTGAACAAAGTTATATTTAAAGTGAAACAAGTATCATATCCAGTGGCGCACACAAGGAGGGGAGGGGTCCTGGGAGTCCGGACCCTCCCTAAAGCCCTTGATTTTTTTCCGATTGATTCTAATTCTAAGTATATAGTACGTAAAATTTAATTAAGTATTTGTTATTAGTGATTAATTTTATTAATTAATGCTAATTATTTGTTCAATAATTAGTTTTTTACTGTGTTTTGTTCCCGAAAATCGACAAAATCAAAAGGAGCATGATACAAGAATGGTGAACTTTCGACCCTGGACCCCCCCTTGAAAAATTCCTGTGTGCGCTACTGATCATATCTAATATTTTGGCAAAAATGACATAAATGTGATGAAGATAAAAGTAATAAAATAATGATAAACAATACAACAATGTGGTTTTGAGTACGGGAATTCAAAAAAAAGTTCACAATATAACATAAAAACAAACAAAGAAAAAAAAATAGCAGTACGCAAAAGTCTACTGCCATACTTTTTACAATGATCCCGCTTCAAATACTGCTGTGTTTGAGAAAAATATTAAATTTCCAAAATGTAAATGAACTGAGCTTCAAAGAACAGAAATACAGATTCTTCTCTTACCCGCATTGACTTTGAGAATTTCGAATTCGTTTTTTGAATTATCCAAAATTCGGCCTATTTATGCAAATGAGAGAGATTAATTAAATTTAAATTTTGGAACTTTTTTCCTCCTCAAATTTTAATATCTCAAGTTGCATCGAGCATGTTTCATCTAACTACACCTGTGAGCTCCAAGCCATCCATATAGCATTGAATGAATATTTAAATCTCCAAGATGCAGAGAAAGCTGAAGGAATAATCATATCCGCAGCTGTCCTTCAAGCGATTCAAAAAGGAGACTCAGTGCTTGTCCTGAACATACACAACGTTCTGCATAAAATTATGAAGTTAAATAAGAAGTGCATCACATGCAATGGGTACCAGCCCAGGTTGGAATGAACGAAAATGAGACCGCTGATGTCTTAGCTAAAGAAATAAGAAAACTAAACAGTGTAGTCCCACTGAACGATATAGAGGTCTAGATTCAAAGACAAAACTGTAAAATCTAAAAACCAAATTTCTGAACTACTCATCCCAAATAGGAATTGAGCGAATAGCCTCACCAGACTCAGAACACGCCACCTGAGAGGGATGAATATCCACAAAGATGGAACAAGAACGTACCTGCAATGGAGGAACTGCCCAGACACATAACTGACGCTGACCACCTGTTCTCCTATCCTGCCATTCTGGCAATCTTGTGGCGAGTTAATTTCTGTCTTCATTTGATCTGTATTAGAACGCCTGTCTTGACATTGCCGACGAGGTATAAATAACTTTCCATATCCACTGTTCTCGACGCTTGACTTTTTTTGTAGATAGCCTATTTTTTTTTTGTCTGCGTCATTGTTTTTTCAAAATTTCCTTCCTGAGAAGCGATAGCAAAGAGCAGTAGAGATTTATGGAGAACGTAGATACAGCGCTAGTAAGCAACCCTCGCCAAAGTGAAGGCTTCTTGAGGCCACGGGCTGTTATACAAAAATAGACCTCACCTGCGACCCTTTTAATTAGACAGTTTATAGCATACGTTGTCAAATACCAGTACAAAGAGCCATCCATAACAAATAAATGTGCGTCGAATTCTTTTATATAACTGAACTCACGAGTAGAGTACAAAAATTAGAATGTGAGGCTTGACGTTCTCCTCATAATCACTCCTTGAAGGCGATAAGTGAGTGAGTGAGTGAGTGAATATTAACGTCGCACTGTTCAGCTACACGAGGGCTTTTGGCGACGGACCACGTAATTTTGAACCATGGTCAAGTGACGTGGACGACACCTGAGCTGGCACCCTTCTCTCCTAACTACCACACCACACCAACGGGAGGACGTTTCAGCTCTCGACAGATTTAACGTGCATCGCTGCCCTACACGGCGGGTCTTTAGTGGTACTGGGCTCGAACTCATGACATGCCTGCCATGGTCTGATACCTTAACCACTGGGCTACCGCAGCCCCTTGAAGGCGATAAGACTCGGAAAGATTGTGATTTAACCAATTTATTTTTTTTATGACATAGGGTGTAAGAGTAAAACAAACCAAACTTTTCGGGTAGTTTTTCATCAATTACGATGATATTTGCTTTCCTCAAGTGAATGAGTGAGTAAATATTAGCGTCGAGTAGACACTTTGTCGTACAGGCACAGCATGTGTAAGAATCACACCCTTGCAGCCGTATGGCTCCATCAGCATAACTGTCTGTGGACGTGGTGAACCTCGGTGGCGCCAATCATTTGATTGACGCTTTCATTCAGGCTCCTAGTCTCGTGCCCATCAATAGCGACAAAAAGCTTCAGAAATGCATCTCTTTCATTGCGGTATCTCTTCAGGTGGATGCAGGTGCCGTACGGTGTGATTTCAAATTTCTTCCTGTTAAGACATTTCTTCATTATGTGCCACACCGTTTGATGACTGAGGCCAACCTCTACGGGTAATTCCCGGAGAGTCCATCGATGATCCATTGAAAGGAAACCGCTCAAGATGTCAATCTGATCTTGAGGAATGGAGGGCCATCATGCTCGTTGCAAATCCGCTGTCTCTTTTCGACCGGAAGGAAACGCTTTAACCCATCGGGCAAATGTTCTATACGACGAAGCATTGTCACCACATGCTTCCAGTAGTACTCAATAACATTATTTTGCATTTTTGCTACTGTCAAACTTCAAACTCGATTTTAAGCCAAGGCTTAAAGCATGCTTTAAAGAGATGGAAACGAAACTCTTCACTTTAACGCCACACAACAACTACCCTTCTAACTAGAACGGCTGTTCTTAGCACTCAACTTATCAAGAACAACCCCATACCCTATTTGCTCATTACCACTCTTCAGCGAGTTTCTAGGTTAAGTTACCATTATTTAATTTACAGCCCTCGTGTATCATTGTTGAATACGACAATTTATCTGCTGTGATGGTCAGTTTCTTGAACCGAAAGATGAACCAAGTGCAGAAGCTTACACAAGAAGCATAATTTTCTTTTGGTATAAGAGCTGCTTCAGAAGCTGTACCATTGCACAAATCATGTCTATATTCATTACATGGAGTTCATTTTTTATTGTCATCCACAATTTAATGAAACATTAGTTCTTGAGCATTTCTAAAAAGGTGCAATGAGCGACTATCTCCACTTCAGAGCCGACTTCACGTTAAAAACCTGATTATTTCCCAACAGTCACTTAGTTTTGCTTGTGGAAATATCCAATGACGAAAAATAAATTCTGGGGCTAGTGGATCTTTGACTTTACTTTGGTCAAAGCTTATGAGAAACTGGTAAAGTTCTCACGCAACTATACGACTTACAATTTCTCTCTACGAAGGGTGACAAAGGACCAAATTGCTAGATATAATCTTAGCAACGTCTAATAGAGACCTATTGGACGCTAAGCTAATAGAAAGCTAAGCTAAAAGCTACATCACGCTTCTTTCTTTAAAGGAGTGATGTAATCTACCTTTAGAGAAGTACAAAAAAAAGCTAAGCCACAGACCATACTCTGCCTCAATCTCGAGCTTCAAACCAACAACAAACTTTGAGACATGCACATTTTTGTCTTAATGTTTAAATGATTGTAAAAAAGTAAAACTATTAATGTTTGTAGGACTCATGACCGCGCGGTTTGGACGTTACTTGAGTCACTGTAGCTGGAAAGGTAAGTACTTTCCATGTGAGTTTTCTTTACTATTTTCAAAATTTTTTATGGAAGTCTCAATAAAAACGGAATATATTTTTATATATATAATTAATACCATATTTTCTCAAAGGTTGCCATGGACGAGTTCATTTTTCATTTTTCTCTCTCTTTTTCAAAATTAATTTTCTCTTTCATGCATTTGTAGAGGGGGATTGCCTTTCCATTCTTTAGACTGATATCTACATCCATATCTCTTCCCCCCTAAAAATATGGGTTTTCTGGTGGGAATTGGTAAGGTGGGGTTTAAATATATAATTTTTCTTAAATAATAAAATTTTCTGACGTATTTTATTATTTTTCATGGAATATTGTGCTAACTTTTAACCAAAAAAATTTTCAGGCGTCTAAAACAATTGATGGATAAATCAGATTGAACTTAGATAAGAACTTAGTGATTTCTCGGATGATTACAATGCTACGAACAAAACATGAATCCCATATACTGAAAGTTCAGATGAGAGCGATGAAGAAAAACATGGAAATATTGGAAATAAAAAGACAATTTTGGATTATTCTTTACCATCAAAGGTCTCAAGAACCCATTCATTTCATTGTTTTAGCTGTTGCAAATTCTTGCTTTTATGCAATCAAAATGCAATATCAAATAAAATTCCTCTAAAATCAAAACGGATTGCATAAAATTTAAGTTAGAAGTAGTTGAAGAGTTAGCAGCCTCTCCCCCTACTAACAAAAGTATTTTAACTGATGATGTAGATAACACAGTGTTGTAATTTCTCCAGCAAAAAGATCGAAGTGTTATAATTCGCCTGCTATACATGTCATATCTTTTAACCTGGCCATTCCAGGATTAAAGGAATGACACATATAGCCATTTTCGAAGTATTGATGAAATTTCAAGGCTTCGCAAGTGCAGAATTCAAAACTATGAAGGCAGTTCGAAAACATGTTGGGAAAAAGGCAATGTTTATTTATACTTGTCAAAAATGAAAACATGTTTTAAACATTTTCGCTGTAAATAAATAATGAGTCAATAAAATAATTAACTATTCATCAATAGTTACCTTATTTGTAACAATTTTAGTTGAATTGAGATTTTTTTCTTCTATGAACTTTAGAGCTAAAAAATGTATAACTCGTAAAATTTCACAGTTAACTTGCTCCACAGTTAAAGCACAACGCGCAAGATCGTGCGGGTGGAGCGAAATTTCTAAAATTATTTTTTCCTGTGTTATTGGGATTAATATAGTGTTAATAACCAGCAGAAGTTAACATTTAAAGATAAAAATATTTCGGGTCTTAAAGGGATATGAAGCCACAAGTGTACCACAAGATACACTGCACAGTGTCAAAAAGACACAGGCAAGAAAAAGTTCAACATACTCTTTGTCGATCATCAAAGGACAATGAAGCTACAATAACCTGAACAAAATATGATAGTTTTACCTGAAACTATCATTCCTGTAACGTTATTGAAAAATGTCTGTGGTTTGTGTCCATTTGAAACATTTTAATTCAGTTTGACTGAATTTTTCCTCGAATTATCAAAAAAAAAAAAAAAAAAACTGTTTAGAAGTAAGTATAATTTCTCCTAGTTAAATTATTCACTGGAAATACGATTTTTATCGTGTACAATAAAAATAATTATATAAAAAAAGATTGGGTTGACTCCCTCAACCCGCGCGACCACTAACTTTCGTACCGAGTGTGCAACTTCTCTCGGGTTAAAATAATTATGTGATATAAGATGTAATATAGATTTTTGCATGAAGGAAATAGCATTTCTAACACCCTATTGGGGCAGAATAGTATTCCTAACAATTCAGTAATCTCTCTTTGAGCAGCATATTTTGACATATAGCATTACTTTGCAAAAACTATGATCAATTTTTAGTTTTCTACATTAGTTTCATTTGTGAAACGATGTCATTCAGATTTCAGGATTAATAATATCAATAGCAGTATTTAATGTTTCGTGTTAAAGAGTAATTGCAGAATTAACTCAATTGAATATTTCAATACAAATTGACTCCTCTAATTGAATGAATTTACATCATTGGAAATAGCGCTATTGTCAGTTTTCGCGTGCGTGTTAGAGGAAATGCATTGATATTGCTTGAATAGAGTAATAGCGAATTCGTGGAGCATAGTGAAATTTTCCCAGATGGGGGTATTTCCTTTCTCTTTTGATCCCCTCCGGCTGAATAATTCTTTATACAAAGCACTATTGTTCACCTTGGCATTTCTGTTCTTAACGATATGAAAGACGCCGTTCTTTATTTCCGTTCTTCTCTCGCTAAAGGTCACTGCCCACCCTTTTGTCGAGAGGGACAGTCGATCCACCCGTCACTGTGAGAAATTCTGGAAAACGATTTTTCTAGAGAGGAATTCTCATTCAAAAGAAATTGCATTACGTGTATGGCATTAAACTGATTCGATTAACATTTATGAGTAATGCACTGCACTCGATAGATTGGGTTGCAACAAATACATTGATGGCCACCGTAAATGCAACACCAAGAAAGACAAGAGATAGCATAACAAAATTTATTTTGTTGATAACATGTTGACCAAGTATCAAATGATTAAATTTATAGACTTCTGTGAAGTGTGCTTCCTGCCAGAATCAGTAGCCAGAGTAGCCGCCATTGTTGGAGATCACCCCTGCCACACGCCTCGGCATTGATTCAAAGAGACTTTGGATGTGTTCTTGCGGTTCTTGTTATGTTATTTTTGCGAACTTTGTATCATGAATGCGTTAAATAGTTCATATCTATAGATATATAAATGTTAATATTACATTATGTTGTATTAATTTTATGCTAAAATTGTTATATTCGCAAGAAAAGCCTTTCCTTACATTATAATGGCGATTCAATGGAAATTTGGCGAAATCTTGGTGATACAGCCATGTCAGCACCCTTTTAGACGTTCATTTTGGTGACTTAGTAATCATTTTTGGCGAGTTGGTGACCCTATGGATGCTTCTGAAAATTACTGGAGAAATCTTTTTATATAACAATATACGACCTAAGAGGATATTTCTCGAAAAATCCGTGAAGATTATAAATAGGAGTCGCCCTCTGAAGTTAAATCAGTACTGTTTTGACCGTTGAAGAGTCAACTAGCGATTAGTTCCTATGATCGAGCGAGCCGGTGCTTCGGAATAATCTTAAGGTATCCGATTACGTTCGGAACAGTAATTTTGTAAAAGCGTACAAACGAATACTTTTTTGATATTTGGAGTCACTTAGATTAGAACACACGTATAAAATTGCTTCAAGGTTATTATTACAGTATAAAATTATTTTAATGCAATATTTTGGAGAAAAAAAATGAACTTAGAATTACCCATTTTCAAAACATTCTTCTTTTTTGAACGATGCATCTATAATAATAATATTTTGCTTATATATAGCTAACAAGGGGAGGGCACGACTAAGGAAATTTATTTGGGGACGAGACTTTGTGTAACAGTAGTACTCCTTTAGGGTGTTCAACTCTCAATGTAACTCCGCCGAATGGCCAGTCAATTCGGAGAAAATAGCCTTCGAAATTCATGCTTATCTTTTACACAATTAAGTTTTAGTTAGCGTCAGATATGCAGTGGCATAGGTGGTAGAGTACCTGTTTACCCACGCGATCGGCAAAGATTCGAATCGTGTAATTGTTTTTTCTTTGTTTTATTTTTTAAATTCATTTAAGTATTTTTACAGTTAAATAAATTTATTTAGAGAAGGTTTATTAAATATTAAATTATATTTTAGATAATTACTTTGCATTTTAAAAAGTAAAATAATTACTGTAACTATATGAATATTTATATTACATTTTATAAATATAATTATTAAAAAATAATATTTATTATAAAAATATATTATTATAAATATTAAACGATATTTTATATAAAAATTAGTTACAAATAGTTTTATAACATGAAATACAATATATTATAAAAAAAATATTACACTAATATATAAAATATTATTATCATAATTATTTAAAAATTTATTTTCTAATATAATTAAAATAATGTATATCTTATATTATATGTTATTTTTGTTATTATATAATTAAATTAAATATTTAATTTCTTTTTTAAATAATTTTTTTAATTGTAAAAGTAATTAAATGAATTTAAAAAATAAGACAAAAAAACCGACCCCGCTACACGAACCTTGGCCGATCGCGTGGTAAACAGGTACTCTACCACCTATGCTGCTGCGTTTCTGACGCGAATTAAAACTTAATTGTGTAAAAGTTAAGCATGAGTTTCGAAGGCTATTTTCTCCGAATTGACTGGCCATTCGGCGGAATTACATTGAGGGTTGAACACCCTAAAGGAGTACTACTATTACACAAAGTCTCGTCCTCAAATGAATTTTCTCAGTCGTGACCTCCCCTCGTAAGATTTCTCCAAAGCTCCTGAACTAGGTTTTTTGAAAAATTCACATTATTTTCAGAGTTATTACCAATGAAATTAATTATGGGTATTTTCTTGTTAAAATTTCTCGTCTCCGATGTATTAAAATATGGATAAATCCAATTCTAAGTTAGTTATATATTTCAAAAATCGTAGTTCAAGCTCTGTACAAAAGTCTGAGCTATATGTAGGCAAAATCCTATTATTATTGAAGCATTTTTCGTAAAAAGAGAATGGTTCGAAAAAAGGAAATTCTATGTTCATCTTTTGCCAAAATATTGCTTTAAAATAATTTTTTATTGTAATGTTCTTAAAACAATTTTGTACATGTATTCTAATCTAAGTGACACTAAATATTTAAAAAAAAAATATTCGTTTGCAGGCTTTTGCAAAATCACGATTCCGAACGTAGTCAGATACCTTAATCATTACGTATTTATATTTTTAGACGCTGAACGTTGTGTCTGAGTGCTGTAGAAGGTGAGAAGGAATTCTGGGATTTATTTCGCGAATTTTTCTGCTGTATTTTCTATTTCTAAGGATTGTTTTTGTACAATAAATTTTCATCGCTCTTACTTATCCGACTCAAAATGGGTTTTTTTCGAAAAGCTCAAACGGGGACAGCGATTGCTCAGAAAGTTTTGAAAATAATTTGCTGAAATTTTTTGTGTATGTTCTGTATAACAGTAGAAGTGTTTTGACAGTCAGATTTATCAATCACTGTTTTATTTCAAAATTTACAGTTCATTATGTGAATATAATCACTGTTTTTTTAAGCAATTTCATATAATCACTAAGATAAAGTGCTCTAGTTTTTGTAAAAAACTAAAATCTCTCTTATCCTAGGGCCATTTCAAACATGAATAACAAAGTAAGACATCAAAATTGAAAAATTGAGAATTTGTTCATAAAATTTTTGTACAGAGAGGGCCTCGTTTATGTAGTTTTTTGTACATTTTCACCAGTTTTTTCCCACTTTAATAATAATTTTTTTTTCTGTTTTCAATATTAGGATTTTTTCCTTAAAATATACTAAATTCATCTAAAAATCACACACACTAAAAAAAAAAATTCCCTTATCTCCATTTTTTCAAAAAAAAAAAAAAAAAAAAAAATGTTGTCTCAAGTAGTCGGATACCTTAAAGAACTGTTTTGCTCTTTGAGACAAATAGCATAAAATCCTTGAACCCCGACCTACGTAACAGATGTAAAGTTTTACTCGAGTAATATTCTTTATTTGTTCCAAAACGCGAAACACTATCGAAGGTATTTTTATTTTGGAGGTTCAGTGCAAGAGCAACCATTGTCAAAATATTATAATATTGGAAATAAAACTTTCCAGCCTAGTGAAAAGATGTCAGTCACAATGATATTGTAAGTACTTTATTATGAAATTCAATGTTTACACTAATAATTAAAATTGTTTTTTCTGGCGTTACAATACTCTTTCTTTTAATTTTGTCATAAAATGTGGAATATGTTTTTTTTTTCACTTCTGTTGGGTTGTTTGAGTTCATGAGGGTTCCCAAGTTCATTTCAGCAAATAAATAAACATGGCTGGAAATCACTTTAAGGCAGGGGTGGACATTAAATCGATCGAGATCGACCAGGAACCGCCAAGACATTTTGGGGTGACCACCTGAAGATTAACAGTTAGTAATTATATACCGAAATATTCAAGATCGGCTGACAGTATGCAGACTAAGTCTTCTATTAACCCGTTCAGGACAATGATCACATATATGTCATTTCTTCAGGGAACACGGTATCATAAGTGAATTGCGTTTTTCCCGTTCTGAGACCATGATCACACCTGTGTGATCTTAGTTTAGAACTTACGGAATTTGGAACGATAATAAACTATAATTTTTTGGCGTATTTTATGTAAGTAAGGATTGCATGTGAATTTTTAAATAGAGTTAGATTTAGCAGGAAAAATCGCCCGGGCCTGAAAGGGTTGAATTTAACTACGAGAACTAACTTTAGATTAAAATGTTTTACTTTTTAATGTATTTTTAATTGTTTCTTAGCAAGTGCATCATAAGATGCTGTGAATTATGGCCCCCTGAGTGGGTGGAGCGTAGCTGTCACCACGCTCAGACCTCACGGATATTTTGTAAGTTTGATCTTGGCTTCGGCGTTTCTAGTAGCGACGTCGTTTACTAGAATTTATTTTCAGTCTAATATTTTAACTTAGTAATATTTAGCTTATTAAGTTTTGTGTCATTGAAGTTAATCGAATGTTATCAATAAATCCAGGAAAAGACCAACTTGAATTCCAGTATTGTTGAATAACACCACACACACCCCAATAACAGTACCAGTATCTATTATCATTTTATTTTTATCTGATATTATTACTTTTGTGGCCATTATTCTTACGTTTGTTTCTTGCATTTTCTTTAAACGCGGTTTTAAAAGTGTAAGTTTTTTTTATTGCATTTATATGTAGGTAAAAACATATTCCACATTTATTATTAAGTTATAATAAATAGTGTAGACCTTTTTCTACCTCACCACACCTACACCACTAGGTAGACCCCAACACCTTGAAAATACTAAAAGTGGACCCTGTGTGGATCGCACCCATGAAAAGTTTGCCCGCGGCTGTTTTGTAGCAGTAAATTGGTATTTATCTGATTTACAACTAATTCTAATAATTTTACCATTTCTCAATAAACTTTGTTAAAGAAAATAATTTAATACGGATAGAGCTGTCTGAAACAAGTCAAATGCGTATACAAATACAGGTAAAACTTTTCAATAATTAACTATAAAGGAGAAAAAAAGGAAAATAAACAATTTTTAATAGCCATAATTATTTTTTAAATAGTATATGGAAGCGAATGTCGTAAGAGCCGTCTACGTAAGGAGCCTACTCCCGTTCTATTGAATAACTTTTGTTATAATCGTTGAAAATGCAAGCAAAGTCTTCTTTCAAAACACAATTAATATTAAATTATATTTATTTTCCTTTAATTAAATTACAAAAAAAGATCTAGTTGAAAAAACGTGTGGGACATTTCTCACCAAAATATCACATCACATGAATTAAAAACAGAAATACATTAAATATGTGCAGAGCATACCGATGGTAAAGAACATGTAAAAACGGCACTAGGATACTTTCCAAGACTGATTGCAAAGTAAAATAGCACATACCACAAGACGTATGTTATACTTGATGCTGTCGTAGAAGATAGACATAATAATAGTATGTAACGGACATGAATTTTGGCAAATTAAAAAAAAATGAAAATGATAACATTTCTGGTGGATAAAAAAAGTTAGGCTTCTTTTCAAGACAAGGCAAATGAGATTCAATTTCTTCTCAATCTGTAGGCAATAAAATGCATTCATTTTTCATTTCTGTGCAGCAGGAAATTGGATAGTGTCTCTCTTGTTGCATGAACCTGCAGAAAATATAAATGTAAAAATAATATTATTTATGAAAATATAAATTTCTAAATAAAAGTAAAATATTAAGGTGACCAGCCGTCCTCCTTTTATAGGTTCTGTACTTCAAAAAATGTCCTCCTTTTCAATATTTTAAAACTGATCCGTTAATTTTTTTTCAAATATGAACCAAACATGTTTCCAATAGGTCGAAGAATGATCTGAAACAAATATCACAAGAAGTAACAGTTTTCAATAGTGTTTTTCGACTTCATCGCAAGTAAATTGGACAGATATAGAAAATTGTGTTGAGAGTTTTTATCGAAAGAAATGCCTTATATTAAAAGCGATGACAATTGTCTGTTAGACAGAATGTTTATTTAAACTCTAATAAATTGGAGCAATTGGTAAATCAGAATGCTGAAATTGTTAAAAGATGGGTGGAAATACTTAACCATTTCAAAAATGAACACTTTCCATATGATAAATTAGTTATTCTTGTTGAATTTACGTTGTGCTGACCTGGAACTGATGTATAAATTGAGTTTTTTCAGTTGGTAATGATTTTTGGAGGAGTGAAAAATCAAGATTGAATGTTGATACTTTTACTTTTGAGGTGTGGGGTGTTTACTTTTTGATGTGTCGGGGCGTCCGTACCCCCCGGCCCCCCCCCCCCCCCACACACACACTTGTGTGCGCCACTGGCTGTAGCACTTACCGTAAAGCTCAATATAAAGGATATTTCTTGCTCCGAAATTTCCGACGTATTAGAAAATGATATTTTGACAAAAAAAAAAGGAAAACACTTGTTTAATTAAATAATTAAAAGGAATGCAAGCGTAATTAGCGTATTTTTATTTGAATAAAAAAAAGTTCAAATATTTACGTTGTAACTTTTTCTTAAATTTTTTGAACGCGTCCTCCTTTTCATTGTAAATATAAACTGGTCACCTTAAAAATATGTATTTGAAAAGTATTTTATTTTGAGTCCAGAATATTTTGCCCTTTTTTCCCCATTATTATCGATATTTACTATTTTGAAACTCAATTTAATATATTTTTAGTACTAAACGAATTTTTTTCTTTACTGAACACCAAATAACAATAAATGAAATTTGCTTCTTAATGAAAAATATATATATATATATATATATGAGACATACCTAATTATATACACTGGTTAGCATAAATTAAGGAAAAATCACAAAAATAGCCATAACTCTCTTAAAAATAAGCCAATCTCAATGAAATTTTAATATGTTGGTAAATAAAAGGAGCTCTGAACGATATCACATTACAAAATAGTGGTGACGCAGTCGGAATACGTCCCTTGCGAGGAGCATAAAAATGGAAGAGCAAGACAGCCATTGCTTTTGCGTGTCTGAGGTTAGAAATAGCAAATCCAGCCATCATTTGACAGAAGAACTGCGATGGTGAGCCATTGGTAGACTAGAGGCGGGACAAAGTCAGATAGAAGTGGCTAAATATGAACCCGTCTGTGATTCATAGACAACACAATTTCTAACCACAGACTCGGCATCCAGGAGGTTCAACCACGAGTGCCGATGACGGATATTTGTCATTATGCACACGAAGGAATAGAACCGCTACTCAGATACTCCCTCGCGGCTAACTCTGAAAGGTTGATATCAAGGTCAACCGTACGACGAAGGCTTCACGAACGTGGTCTTTATGCGAAGCCATTTGTCTCCCGCTCACGTCACGCTATAAGCGGGAACGTTCGCACTGGATACGCGAGCAATGGAGGGCTGTTTCTTTACGGATGAGTCCAGGTTTGAAAACGATAGTAGGACTATTTTCATTTCAAGAGAACCTGGTACTCGTTTTAGTTCATGACACATCCATAAAAGAAATGTCTGTGTTTGGAGTGGTTTCTCTTTGAGTGGACACACACAAAACTCCATATATTTTCTAGTGGAAATAATATTCAAACCTATACAGATGTCATCTTGGATGCTTACGTGCGCTCTTATACAGGCACAATAGTTGATGCTTTCGTTCTGTTGGTGGGAGACCACATAGGACTCGTATCGTGGATGTTTATCTTCAGCAGTAAACAGTTCAGCGCATTCAGTGACCAGCTCGATCACTGGACCTTATCCCAATCGAACATGTTTGGTAAGTTTTAAGACGAGCTAGTCTCAATTCCCCACCTAGGGTCCTAGCCACGCTTTCAATTGTTATGGTAGAACAATGGCTCGCGTTTCCTACAGAATTAATTAGCCTCATAGTTGAGAACATCACACATCGCTGCATGTGCTGTATTGCTTCTTGGGGGTTCACATATACCTATATACCATATTTTCCTATACCAAACTGACACGTCCGATTTGTTAATTGTATACTTATGCTAACATCATAATTGCTATTTTATACCTTCCTATATGTTGTATAATGTGTATAAGTTTCATTAAATTCTACGCATAACTTTTTTAGTTATCATCACTTTTGTGATTTTTCCTTAATGTATGATAATGAATATTATGAACTCGTGAATAATGAATATTATTACTCGTGATAATGAATTTTCCTTAATGTATGCTATATTAATCCAGAAGGTACGTTCCGTTTTAAATTTTCGCCGTTGAACAGCTGTGTTAGTTAGTTCAAGCATGCGCATGCCTTCTGTTGAGTCATTGGAAAGTGAGAAATAGCCTTTTTAGATCACTGAGTTATGCAGCGCATTTTTGGTGAGAGTTTAAAATGCTTAAAACTACCGAGCATTCTGCCACATGCCATGTACAGTCGGTTATCCGGTTTCTCATCACAAAAAACATCAACATTTTAAAATCTACAAATTTGTGTAGTGTACGGATTCAATGCGATGAGCGATTCTATGATCAGATGGAGGGTATGGCAATTCAATGACGGACACGAAAATATGCACGGTAACGAACAACATCTCTGATTGATGAGAATTTGATGGCAGCAGTTAATGTGGTGAACAGACGTTTCACTCAAACAATTTCCCTGATATTTCTCGAATTTCCCAGACTTTGCAAATGTTTATATAAAAAAAAAATGAAATTCTGAAAACTGTTTGTTCGGTGGGTTGCACAAAGTCTGACAACAGCAGCAGGAACTGAAGCGTCAAAAGAGTACTTCCTGACACGGTTGAGGGTGCCTTCTTTAGCGGGATAGTCACAGGACCTGAGTTGCCCAGGAATCCAATCGATGGAATGAGCTTTATAGCCATCACAAACGAAGCTACTAATCACGTGTCGCAAATTGATGTGGGATCGACACGGCGTTTTGCTGGTCTATTTCATGCCACATGGACAAACAATCAGCGTGGCACATTATTGCGAGACGCTTAAAAAACTGCTTCGCTCCAACAGAATAAACACATCGTGGCATGTCTTGGGACGGAATTTTGGTCAGCCGTGACAATGCACGATTATACGCAGCGTGTGACGCGCAACTATGCCTTATGCAATGTTTTGATCATCCTCTAAATTCCTGATCTTACACCAAATGTCTTCCATCTGTTCAAGCAGCTCAAGTTCTCTTTTGCATGTAAGAATGGAAGGAGGTGAAGTCTGTTGATTGCAATCATTTTTTGACGAAAGGAGTGTGGCGTGTGATATCTATATAAACCAGTAATAGCTTCCCTGCTATGACGATCGTTTTGACGTGATGGCTAAAATACTAGTTTTCGGAATGGAAGGTACTCAGATCAAATCCTTCCTTCATTGTGGGAACCCTGGCCTTGCAAAGAGAACCGCACCCTTCACACGCAGAAGTCGTGACGCCCTCTATCCACCACAAAAGCAATCAAGCATTTAGACACATGACGCAAATAAGCCGTCACACAAATGACAAAGCCGTCTCACACATGAAGCAACTCACAAGCCGTCACCCACGTATGACGCAACCCACAAAGTGATGCAACTGCTCACACGCTCGCCATGAATATGGTATCGTTCGTTTGCCTATTCACTGGCATGGGGTAGAGTGGCGGTGTGATATCTATATAAACCAGTAAGAGACAGCACGCAACAATGATCGTTTTGGCGTGATGGCTAAGATACTCTTCGGAACAGAATGTGTTCAGATCGAATCCTTCCTTCAGGAGTCTCCCTCCGCTGTGATCCATGCCTCAGTAATGCGAAAAATATTCTAACCATTGTCGTTCATTTCTTAATGACAGTTAGTTCTGAAGGATTGTTTCCTTTCGTGTTTCGAAGCGGAACTTACTTTCTGGATTAGCTACGTATAGTTATATAGGGGAAAGTAAATTATTTTAGTTTTGCACTCGTACAACACTTAAAACAATTTTATTTACGAAACTAATCAGTACACGGAAATCCTTTTTGTTGTTACTGTTTGCTTTTGAACGAAATAATTTAACTGTGCAAGTGACACACACACATATGATAATTATATACAACTTTCCTTCTTTAATTCTTCATTATGGAGAAAAATATTTTTAAAATGCGATTCCATCTTGAAACTAAATTTAACACATTTAAAATATTCTCTACTCAGTGTTACAACATGTCGTGAAAGAACGCAGAGGATAATTCAAATCCTTATCTGTGCATTAGTATGCTTCGAATCATAGGCATAATTTGTATTATTTGCACAAAATGTGTCTTATAACACAAGAAGAGATCATAAGTTACTATTTCAAAAAATACAATTACGTATTAGTAACATACAACGATCACTCGTTCATATTTAAAAAAGTGCGCAGGATATGGGATACTTATAAAAATGTACTTACTTTAAAAGTTACGTATCTGGTACAATAGTAATTCACCGTTTATTTTTCATTCAAGCGTTTTTCATCAATGCTTAAAAATTTTATTAAAATTTTGACACAATTAATATTTGCTTATGAAAGCAGACTGTTTCAAGTTAAGAAATTGAACTAATAACTGAGATTCCAAATCAATTTTATACAAAAATTATAAACATTTTTTAAATAAATGCATTATTATAAGTAGTAGACAATTAGAAAAATACCATTACTTCTGTGGAAAGGATATGCAATTAGGTGTAATATATGCAGATCTACGAAATTGCGAGTATTACATGCATTTTGGTAATAAATTTCAGTGCCCCGTCACCAAATCATAACTAAGAGTAAGGAAAATGAAATAAAACGTATTTCAGGTATTAATATTTTTTAGCCCAGTGGTCGGCAACCTATTAGCTGTGGATTGACGGACTAATCTACCATAGGATTCAGCGTGCCACACAGCAGAATATTTTTGAAACAATTCGATTCCCGTGACAATGCATGCACAGTTAGAGAATAGAGGTCATTAATCTAGAGGTTTACAGTTTTATTATGTATTAATTTTGAATCATTTAAAGATATTTTTAAAGTAAAAATAACAGCATAAAATATAACTATTTCTCCAACAAAAGTAAAAAAATTAAAATTATACATATATTATGTATTTTTAAACAGATTTATTAAAATTAAAAATAGACAACATAAAAAAGCATTTCCCTTTATTATAGTTAAATAAAAAGATAAATAAAAAATTTAATGCGAACCTGGCGAATGTGCCACTTTAATTTCATATCGCAACATCAGGGGTACAATATGAGACTTTAAATTTGACACATTTCTGAGCATTCAGTTGTTAAACAATTTTTTTGTGGACTCGAAATATTTTTCATATGAGGGAAGATTTTTACTTAGATATGTAGAACCCAAAGTGGAAAGCATAGTACACGCAATTTTTCTCTTCAAACAATTAAATCTCTCCAGCAATGACATTCAATAATTTTCAAAATAACTGTAAATATGTATTTAGAGTTATCTTACAGATTTTTTTGTAATTCCTCAAATGTCCATAATACTGAAAATGTTTGCCAAATAAGGTCCATAACAAATGTGTCATCCACTCAAATTTGTAGAGCAGTGCTTCTGAGAATCGTGCCACATGTGGTTCACGACTCCTGCTTTAGACTAAAAATGCTTGGAGCAGCCATAAGGTTAATTTATTTCTGCCGTTATTCATGCCTGCTACTCTAAGGCAGGTTTCACACGAAGAGACTTTGTGCCAGTCAACCATTCCTGTAGTGTGAAGAGGGTAGAGAAATCCTTTCACACGCTTACACAGACTCATCGGTATAAGCCCGTAGAAGCAATAAAAATCTTTCTTCATTTTCAATAAACAAGTATCCGTGTGAGAAGAGCAACATCCTGTTAGCTGAATCATCCAGTTGAGGAAAACATAGTTTTCGAATGCTTGTGGAATGTTAGACCAAGTGTGAAGAGACAAAGGCAATTTCTAAAAAGCAAAACTAACTTCTGACTGTCTACTTCTTGTGTTAGATGTGTCACAAGCAGACTCGCCACAAGCCAGCACTTGCATCTCTTAAGACTTCAAGAACTTTCTTGCAGAAATAAGGATTCCCAAAAGAACGAGTCTCAATCGTTCTTGCGGGAATCCTTATTTGATGCTGCAATATATATATATATATAGAGAGAGAGAGAGAGAGCAGCCATTTAAACGTTGAATTTAAACGTTGAACGCCTAGGACTACATTGGAATGAAAAGAAATCAACGTGAAAAGCATTGTGAAGCTTCGATGACAAGAGGCCGTGACTTAGGCAAAGAATTTTTTTCCAATGGAGCTGCATTTTAGCAACTTAGCTTTTGCAGATACGACGTCCCCTATGTAGGAGCTATTTCATGGTGTCACCATCTAGTGGTGACCTCGTTACCAAATTTGTATATATGCTTGGATTAATTTTAAATTCAAGCTCTCTATAAATATTGCCTTTGAATTTCGCCGAGAGCACCAAAGCCAAATTACTTTTGCATGCCACATAATTATATGCCTACGATTCTCGCAACCAGTAAATCTATCGACTCCAGCTGGAATCGAACACGTAACCTTAGGCTTACGATGCAGGCATGTTGCCTCTAAGGCACTGGAGCCAACCAGGCAGAGAATTCAAAGGGTAAAACAACAAACATATATTTTGCTGATGAACTATGAGCAGATAACATGGACGAAAAGCGTTCATCCAAAGAGAGCTTTGTCGCATAACATAAAAAATTAGGACAATTAGTCCAATTTCTTACAGAAAATGGAGTTGTAAAAAATAAACAACAATCTCCGGCCAGAATCAGGCATTTGGAATCTTGTAATGATGTTTAAGAAGAAGACGATATACACTCATTGACATAAAAATTTGCTCACCAAGTAAAAGTTGTCAAAATGAAACGAAATTTTATATATGTAAGTACTACTTTGATATAAGTGATTAGAAAATCAAAGAAAAAGGATAATTTATTTCAGAAAAAAAGTCCAAATGAACGCAAGTTTTAGTACTCTATTGGACCCTCCTAGAGCGCGAATGCACTATACGATACGAGTAGGCATTGAGGCATACAAGTTCCGTATTATGTCCTGAGACATTTCGTTCCATAGTTGCTATAAACGCGTCTCTTGTTCGACCAAACTCGGAAGCTGTTACCTTACCATCCCAAATATGCTAGTTTGGTGACAAATCTGAGGATTGAGCAGGCCAGGGAAGGATGGTAATGAGGTGGAGGCAGTATTATGACATCCTTGCTGTATGTGGCCGACCATTATCTTGTTGAAAAATGGCTCCTGGGAGCCCTGCCATGAGTGGCAACACATGTGACTGAAGAATGTCATGGACGTACAGCTGGGTTGTCATTGTGCTGTGGATCAATATTAGGGGTGACCGTGTATCGTAAGCAACGGCACCCCATACCCTCACACCAACTGAGGAGGGGTGTGTCGCTGTAAAGGGAAGACAGGATTAAGGCATTCATCACGGGGCCTCCACAAACACGATTGTCATCACTACTCAAACTGAACCCAGACTCGTCGCTGAAGACGACCTGGTTCCATTCCGTTGAAGTCCAATCCCGCCGTGCGCGTCACCACTCCAAACGAAGGCGTCGATGGGTGAGTGTCATTGGTAGCACAAGCAATGGGCTCCGCAATACCAGATGTGCTTGAGCCAGGCGCCTTGCGATGCTTCGGGAAGACACAGAGGCCCATAATGAAGGTGCTGCCGGTGTCTGAACAGCGGTCAATGAGGCAATTGGCTCTACGCGTACGTGTCGTATGATGTGACGATCTTCTTGGTGACTGGCTTGTCCTGAGCCTGGTCTCCGTGTTAAAGACATCTCTTCTGTCCACTGTTCCCAACACCTCCACACAGTCAAATCAGAACGGTCTACATGACGAGCTACTCGCCGAGCTGACTATGTAGCTTCCATCGTCCCGATGATTCTTCCTCTCTCGAACTCTGGCAGCAGTCATATTTCTGCCTCAGCGTTTTCTTCGCATAAGATTAAGTACACTCAAACAAACTCTGTTTACCTGTTTTATAATTCAAAGAGAACGAAGTTTAACGCTCTCTAGTGGTATTACGCTGTGCATAATCCCGCTGCATTTCAATTCATTTACATATTTACCTTCATGCTAAGTTTCGATACGATCCCACAATTATTTCTTGGTGCGCAAATTTTTATGGCAATGAGTGCATCTATATTTGAATCAATTTAAATTTTTGTGCAAGGATATGTCATTAAATGTGAATTTTAAACATGGATTAGTGCGCATGAAAAATTAGAGATTCTTTGAAAATAACTTTAGTGCTTGAAATTAATAGGATTCCAGATCTTATTTTCAGAGGAGAAAGGCGTAACTTACATTCTTCCAATCTTTCTTCCAGAATAGCAATTTGCTCACTAAGCGAATTGATTCTGTCGTCCCGTTGATCTCCCGCATCTTGACTTAGTACTTGCCTTTGCCATTCTTCAAGAGATTCGATTCTCTGAAAAACAAAAAAAATCCTCATGGTGCATCAAATAAAAAAACAAGTTTGGACAACTTTCACATCTACTTTTCCGTTTTTTGTCGCTTCAATAACTAAAACCAATTATGAAATTAAGTCTCCTCATAAGGAATCTGACCCCGTGAACACGCAGGGTCATGGTTACTGAACTGCGGATTACATTATTTATTAATATAAACGGAGTGATAACGTAAGTTGTAATTAATATATTTATTGATTTTTCTGTTTGATTTTCAATCCTTCATGAAGTAAAAATAAAACACGTTGGCCTCTATTAGTTGAAATACGACCTGTTTTTCGAAGCTCATCATTAAAAAATGGTAGTAACAATAAAATTCATATAGTTTTCAAGGTACAGACAAAAAATCCCCGGAATAGGTCAATTACAAATTATTAGAATATAGAACAATAATTTAATTTTATTGGCCTTCAAAGTACTGTCCTCCTGCATTCAGACAATTCTTCCAGCGTTCGTACACGCGTTCAAAATACTCCTGGAGTCTATTTTTTGAGAGGACCCTCAATTGCATTGTCATATTTTCCCTTGGGTTTTTTTCCTCCTCCTTGGTGACGTTTCCATTCACTGCTTTGTCCGAGGGTTGTAAAGTGTCTCATTTTCATTGCCACAGTCATCTTCATCAATCAAATCCCTGGGCATTCTCGTTTCTTTTGGTTCGATAGGTGAGTGAGTGGGTGTTGACGTCGCACTATTCAGCTACTCGAGACCTCCGCATTTTGAGCCGTAACGAGGAGCTTGCACCCCCATCCTCTCCTAACTACCACATTTTCACCAACGGGAGGAGCTCTCCTATAGGGCGGGTCTTTAGCGGTACAAGGCTGGAAATCATGACACGTCGACCCGTTACTTTGACCACTGTGCTACAGCGGCCACGATAACATTTTTGGAACAAACACGATGCAGATTCAAACCCTCATCAAGAATGCTATGAACACTCTCATGTGAAATTCCAAGTTCAGAGGCAATGGCATCAATAGTTATTTGTCTGTCCACCAGCACGATTTTTCGACGTGCTTAACATTCTCAGCTGTGGTAGAAGAGGATGGGCGTCCAGTCAGTAGGTCATCTTCGAGGCTTGTGCGACCTTCGCGAAAACACTTCTGCCACTCGTACACAGCTCGTACCGTTTCTGTATGCATTCTTCTGCTTCTCAGAAGCTAATTTCTTGAGCAAAACGCAGAATTTGATGCTTGCACGTTGCTCCAAAAGTGACATTCCAAATTCCGACGAATGAAAAATTTGCTTTGTCAGAAATGATCTGCAATTAACGCCACCAGTACCAGAAATGAATTCCAGATGGCTGTGTTTTTTCCTTATTAGTGCTGTCAGCCTCCAAAACTCTAACTTACACCTGCGTGAATGTAGGTGACCACATTCCGGGAACTTTTGACTGTAGTAATTTATAAATAATGTTAACAAACTTAAAGAAATGCAAAAACCAAAAAAAATAATAAATTAATTTAATTTTAAAAAAAATGGACACTCCATTATGGGAGTAGGAGGGAATATGTTTCGTGCATGATTATTGATCATCAATATTTGTGAAGGAAGATTAGAACCCTGCACCATCCGATCCGAAAACGAGTATCTTAGCCACCATGCCAAAACGATCGTCATCACATGGAGGCTATTACTGGTTGATGTAGATATCACACCACCACACTACCTCCTTGCCAGGAATTCGGCGAATAGGTGAACGAACGATACCATATTCGTGGCGAGCGTGTGAGCAGTTGCGTCACTTTGAGTGCGATGGCTTTGTGGGTTGCGTCATTCGTGTGTGCCGGCTTGGTTGCCTTAGCCATGGATAGATGGCGCCACGACTGCTGTGGTTATTTTGTTGTGGGCACTTTCCGATCCGAAAACGAGTATCTTAACCACCATGCCAAAACGATCGTCATCACATGGAGGCTATTACTGGTTTATGTAGATATCACACCACCACAGTTGCATTCATCGACAGTATCCAGGAGATTCTAAAAGAAGTCGTTCACTCGAATCATTAAGTCAGCGCCTTGTTTTCGTTTCTCATTTAGGTGTCTTTAAGGGGAAATTCAATGCCATTGACCCACTGCGATTTGGGGCAGATGCATTTTTTATTAGAACCCCACCCCCATGCTTCTGCATAAAACTGTGATGTATTGCTTTATTCAAGGATAGACGTTTCACGAGTACTTTTATAATAGATCATGTTCGTGTTACATTTATCCAAATTTCTATGTTAATTCAATAAAAAATTCAGTTCCTCTCAGTTTTTTACTTCTAAGTTTATTTTTAAAAAAGTAATAAAACTCAAAAAGACCACTTGTACTTTAACCTTTGGAGGCCAACTTTTTTGTATTTAAAATATTTAAGGAAAATTGGGTTTATTATTTAATAAATCAATCCCCATTATCAATGATTTTTTTTTAAATCGCATTTTGTTTCTGCCTTATCTCATGCATGGTGGATTTTTTTTGCTGTACCTCAGTATGAGATTTCCATTGCCGGAAATAACTAAGCTCTGTTAACGGCAATAATTCCATTGCTTTGACGGCCGTTGAATATATGAGTGGAGTTTGTTTTGATACATCTGTCTCTTACTCATTATCTGACACGTTTT
The DNA here is from genome assembly GCA_019973955.1 of Trichonephila inaurata madagascariensis. Lineage (NCBI taxonomy): Eukaryota > Metazoa > Arthropoda > Arachnida > Araneae > Nephilidae > Trichonephila > Trichonephila inaurata. The sequence continues at coordinate 776,222 of BMAV01015810.1, read as the reverse complement.
CACCTTGATCTTTTTTAACAATAAAATCGTGTAATATATTTGTCCTGTTATTATTTTCAATTTAGTTTCAACTTATCTGAAATTTTTATCAGCAAAACCCACTTCCTTCTTGCAGAAGACATGTTAAGATCCTCCGTAGCTTAACAAGTCTTCTGAACGAAAAAAAAAAAAAAAACAGTTTGAATGCTTCACATAATGCAAAAAAAATTATGACATCACCATGTCTAGGAGTGATATCGCAAGCTATTTCTTATCGAAGGAAACATGGTAAATTCGCTCGCTAAACAGAGCCGTTTGTTAACGTGGTCAAATTGTATAAAATTTTAAAATATATGATAGATCAATCAAATATTTTGTAAAGAAAAAATACGAAAATTTTTTTGTAAAATCTGTAGATTTTCATATCTTATACAAACTATTGTTATATGCTACAGAATATTTAAAAAACATACGATTGCATTTTCTTCAAAAACTCGTAGGCATAAAAACTAAATATTAGAATACAAAAACAATAGAATACTTTGATATCTGGAAATAAAAAATTACGGTAATTTTACTTATACAAACAATTGACCTCATATGACCTGTATCTTTTCCCGATGGAAATGAGATATCTAAAAAGATATGCGCGGTAAGAATAATTATGTAAAGGATAAAATCCTAACGTTGAATGCTAATCATTGTCCTTTGCACCTCGATCAAACACTTCTTCTTCTTAATTATATACAATTGCAAATCATGACGAGTCATAAGAATAAACATGTATTGAAACGCAATAAAACATAAAATAGCCAAAGAAGGTTCATTTCATATATTTTATTATGGAATAAAAATGAAACAATGTAAACAATATTTTGATAGAACTGATCCCTACTGTTGCGAATGGAGAGAGAGGGGAGTGTGCGGAAGAGTGAACGACCAGATGACAGACGAACGCTTGGGGTTTCTCTTCTCGCCTGTGGCAACAGGGGGAAATGAAACGCTCCAAAAAGAGAAGGAGATTATGCGTTTGGAGGGATTATAGACAGCTTTGAGCGAGCGCGGTAATATTTAACCTTTCTTTATGCATCCATGTAAATAGCTTAATAAATGTTTTATTTTATTGAGTAACACTCGTCACCACATCATTTATTTTAGACTCAGTTCATTGATTTGTAAATGAGTTCTAAATTGATATAGGACACCTACCGAAACTTCGTTCTCTCTAATAAAATTTTAAATTCAAATTAAGATATTTATCTAACTTCAGAACTCCGAAGCAGCTGAAAATGTAAGACATATTACATACTACATATATGCACAATAAAAATGATACTGCTATTTGCTTTATTTCTTAATATAGCTCTTTTTATAGCAAACAGTGTATTTAGCACTAAACATTTATATTCTATTTTTGAGAAATCCTCCGTTATTTCATTTTTCATCTTCACTTAATAAAATTTTAAATTGAAAACTGCTTTAAATGACCTTAGGGTTAATTTATCTGAAGTAACAGAGTTTTCTTGATGTTAAAATTAACATTTTTTAATCATCCATGTCTTCTTAATGCTTATAAAGCGAATTATTATTTTTATTTTCAATTCATAGAAAAAAAATCCTGAAACTATTGAAGATACGAGCTAAAATATATTGTGTCCAAATCAATCAATCAAAATGCATAGATTACATTAAATTAAAAATTACTTTCAGAAATACTAATTATTTATAAACTTGGTGTTCCTTTTGAACGTAAAAAGAAACAAAAAATAGCAAATAATTTAACTAAAATTTTTAACTTTTTTCTTACTTATTGCGTAGATATGACAAAAATTTTACCTTCTGCATTGTCTCCATTTTCTTTAACAGTTCAGAATCCAGTTCCCTCTCCGTTCTCGTTGTATTTCTTTCTACAAGATCCAAAAGAGAATTTTATAAGATAAATAATTTTTTTTCGGAAGTAACATTTGCACTAATAATCAATAGAATAATCTTTTAAGTGCTTATCTCGTGTTCTCAGATTCGTAAATGCCTTATTTTCGGAACAAATTAAGGATTCTTTGGTATCGAGGTTTTCATAAATTACAAAAAATCACGAAAGTAGAAAATCACTTGTTATTCAAGTTTGATTTAAACAGTTGAATAGGATCCACCTCGTAAATTTTTCTTTTGAAACTAACTTGGAATGTTCTTTCATGCTATTGCAATCTTTGGTGCTAGTTTGATATCACGGGACATGGCGCCAAGCGCTGCTTGGCGAGATAAAGGGATCACGCCAAGCAACGCTTGTTGTCGCTGGAATGGAATCCAAGATGGCGTCCTGGCGGTATCAAATCGTCAATAATTTTAAAATTTTAAATAATAATAATAATAAATGGTTTTAAAAAATTGTTTTGAAATACGTTGAAATATATTTTTTTAAAAAAAGAATATAAGAAGAGATTGAGAATAATCAAGATCAATCAATAAATAATGAATAACAATATAATATAAAAAGTTAAATGTACTAATAATATTATACAGTATATAATAATAATCTTATAAATAATTTAGTAGTAATTATGTATAATATTCAAATAGTATGATTTAATAATAATTATTATATATAATAATAATCATATAATATAATTTAATAGCAATTATAAAAAAGAATAATCATCATATTGTAATACATTAATTATACATAAAAATACCCATATAAAGTAATAACTCTAAATGAATAATAAAATAATAGTTATAAATAAAGAGCATAATAATTATAAATAAATATAACAAAAATAATTATTATAAATAACGAATATTATATGATTATTACATTTAACAATAATTGTATTTTTATATTATAATATTAATAAAATAATTACTTAATATATACTTAAATTAATAATGAATGTCAATTCAAAAGTACTGAAAACTTGCAATATTCTAAAAACTACAAAAATATCAAGGTAATGTTATCACCCATCTTGGCGAACATAAACAACAACTTGGTGCTTGCCCCGTGATATCAAACTAGCTCCCAAGCTTTAACTACCACCTTCTTGTAGAATGAGATGAAAACTGGGAATAGGCGCCTTCGGCGCCGGCACCCGCGATCATCTAATTTTAGTTAGATGAAATGAAATACAGAAAGAGAAGAGTAGTGGTCGCTTTTTGAAACTGAGCTATGGCTATTGGCGATGGTAAGATTGATAAACAGTGGTCAATAGAGAAGTGGCTGTAACAAAGCTTATTACAAAATAGACTTTTGCAAAAGATTGAAAGCTTTGGAGTGTTGAGTAACGATCCACTTAGTCCTTTCAAATACTTTTCGATTACTATACGGGGAAGAAGTTTCAGTGCACTCTATATTTGGAACAATTTAAGATATTTCATGTTGTATGGGATTAGTGTGTTCTATGTGTGAACCCTTAATCGCACATTGAGCTGGTCATCCATTTCCACCCAAACTCGTGTCCATCGATATCGCCTGCGATACTCTATTTCAGCACCGCTACATCAACAGAATTGTCCTCTATGTACCCCCACAGGAAGAAATCACAAAGACATCGCTTCTGAGAGGCCATTGAGTAAGTGGCATTTTGTTGTTCGGGTCCAATCCATCGGTGAGGTCATCTCACACGTTCGCCGATCAGTGTGAAGGTGCACCATCCAATTGGAGAATTAAACTGTCCAAGTCGTCCTGCAACTGTGACACAACCCAAGAGACTCAACATATCCAGAAAAAAAATTCAAATTTGCTAAATTCAAGAACACAAGAAACTTTTACTGCTTGCTACTTTTACTGTTTTTACTGCAAACGCAGCCATTTCGACTGACTAGTCACATGACACATACACACTACTGCCTAAGTCACTTCCGTCAGGGGCGAGGAACACATTTTAAGAGCACACCTACCTTACAGTTCACTGAAGTGGTGCTTGTCTTTCATTGTCACTATTTTACACCCTATCGAAAGTGGATTCTTTATTATGAAACACCCTTTAGTTTATTCGAGTGATAAAGTCTTCATTAAGTTGCTTGAATAATCAATGATATAAATAAATTGAGATTAGTTTATTCTTATGTCTGCGGTTTGTGATGGCTACGAAATCAACAACCTTGTCAGGGTTTTCGCAGGAGCATAATCTTCAGTGAGAGAGAGATAACTCGTAAAGCTGTTGACCTCGTCGTTTGGAACCATG
>BMAV01015810.1:750256-761639 GCA_019973955.1 Trichonephila inaurata madagascariensis | reverse complement strand
GTATTATATATATTGTGTGTTTTGTCACATCGTAGATTCTCTCACATATATTATTATTATCTAATCTGTTAGATGCTTAAGTTTTAAGATCTTAATAAAGTTAAATTAAGATCATGACAGCTCCTAGTTCTTCATTCATTCCTACACCTCTACCTCACGCTGATAATCAAGGAGAAGGGCACCCGATGGGGGTAACTTCACAAAGTTTTCGATTAATCATAAACGGGTGTTTTTTTAAACTAGAATTTATTGTTCATTTTTTAGTTCGATCTTCAATAAAAGTATGTATTTTTAGTTTTTTTTTTTTGAACTATCATTTTTATTCATACATTTTTTTTAATTTTTGGCGCGCGACCGAAAAAGTTTCTCATCCCTGCGTTAGAACAACTTATTTTTTTTTCACATGCACGAATTTTTTCCCTCACCATTTTCAGAAAAACTGGACACTTGTTTATATTATGGTAAGAAATTGCTGACACAAAAGAACAGTTTCGCTTTTAGGGTTACTCTTATCTTAATCTTTTAGTCGCCAAATCTAGAAATGGGATCTGGAATTAGTCGCCAAATCTGGCTTTGGTATATAGAATTATTCGCGAAATCTGTTAATGGTACACGGAATTAGTCGCAAAATCTGGAAATCGTTATTCCTGATAATCCTGATCAGGACAATGGAACAAACTTATGAAATTATTGTATTGTCATCGGTTCTTGGCAAATGTGCAAAATTTCGAATTAATCTGATCTTTTAAAGTAGGTAAAAGTCGAGTTCAAAGATTCTGTTACATGCAAGTGAATCTTATATAAAAGTGTGTTAAAAAAACAGGTTGCTTATTTAAGAAGAATGCTTAGAAGCATCTCGGAAGAAACAGTGGAGAGGATCAGTCTACGAGAGTTGCCGCTTGTGGACTTAGAATGCCCCAGAAAATGATATGGAAAATTTTACGAAAAAAAATTGTCAAGTCGTATCATTGGCAATTGATACAACAAATAGCAGAGGACGACAAGTAAGCATTTCTGCAGCATTACAAATCCTCGACAGAGTGATGCCACTAAATGTATGCGAAGGAAAGAATGGAAGTGTGCCGTGTAACACAAGGATCAAGCATCGAACATAAAGAAAAAAAAATGGTATCTTTCTCTTTACATTTATGTAACGCTTATCGTGATATGTTTCGATTAGATGATATTTTAAAATCGGATAAAAAAACCCTTGTGCTCACCCCTGATAAGGAAGTTTCATTCGATTAATCTGGGAAAGAATGTGTCACGTGATTCCCCAGGGATTATTGGAAATATGCAGCTAATTAGTGTAATAACTATTATAATTTATTAAAACCCCTCCCATCCATCACGAGTAGGAGATATTTTTCAATCTGTACTATTAGCTCACACTTATATATTTATTTATTTATCTTGGTGGATTTTCCATCGTTAATAAAATACATATATTTAAGCGCTCCATTGAGCTGAAATTTTATATACATGATTATTTTTGATGACAATACTATACTTAAATGATAAAGAATTAAAAATACAATCACGTTGGCATCATTTTTGACGAATTAGCGACCAGTCTGGCGACTTGTGTCAAAACTGAAAAAGGTTTTTTTCTCACATTTTAAAGCGCTCATTTGAGCTGAAATTTTCTATACACTATTGTTTTGGGTAAAAGTACGATAATTTAATTATAATGAATTAAAATTAATTGACTGAAACTAATGAAATTTTCTATACACGGTTGTTTTGGATGACAATATGATACTTTAATGATAATGAATTAAAATGAATGACCACTTAATGTTGTGATTCTGTCCTATGTATACACATATTTATATGAATTGTAACTATTTAATAAAAAAAAGCTAAAATAAAATTTTTCTTTGTTGATCTAAGTAAGAATTGAGTTAAATTTTTATTATATATTACTTGTTCTGTATACAATCACTGAAGAAGAAATTGGATTGCATGGAAAATGAGATGTTTTGAAACAATTTCTTACTTTCACATGTTTTACCATCTTCTTGGAGAACATATCCATCTTTGCACGCACATCGGAATGATCCGGGAGTGTTGATGCAGTCATGGTCACAGTTATCTTCCCTTTTGGCACATTCATCAATGTCTGAATAAAAAGAAGTGCATTCGAATTTTGGGTGGAAAATAAAAAGTTCGTCGAATTGCTCACTAATTACTCTGAAACTGATCTATTCTTAGATATTTATTTTACTTTCATTCAGCATAAAAAAAAGTTTTTGATTACAAAAATGGCACTCAACAGATGGAGAGTTTAGTTTATGATGATTACAAAAAATTATTTTTAAAATATTTGTAAATCTATGGGACATTTTTGGTGCACTTTATAATTGTAGGGAAATATTTATTTTGTTGAAAAATGTGTAATAAAATCCAAGATATAATTTTTATAATGATTAGTCCTAGTTTATACTTTTTAATTACACTATGTTTTGGGTTGATTTATTATCAAGAAAAGAGTTTAACACTATCTTGATTTTTTTGAAATTTTATACCAGTAGACATGTAAAAAATTATGTATTATGTAATTATGTAAAAAATTATGTAAAAAATTATTTGAAATTATGTTAAAAAATAACACCTTCATAAGAACTGAAAAGAGTTTCATAAAAAATATAATTATGATTTTCTCATGTGTCGTTTTACAATTATAATGGCTAAAAGAACATTATTTTCACAGGTTCTTCATTCCGTCTTTTTTCATGACATTAGGTGCTTATGTTTTGTAAATTCTTTGAAAACATAGTACACAGCATTACTAATATTAATATGTTAGTACTAGTAGTATATGTTAGTATATGTTTTTACTAAAAAATAGAACAAATACATATAGAGAGATTTACCATACGACCGGGATTAGCTCGGACAAGGTTTTTTAGTGGGAAGATGTGTTTTTAAGCATTCACTTATTGCTGTGCATAATTAACAGAACAATATTGAAATATCGAAAGTTACCTCAGCAACAGAAGCATTTAAGACATATTCTAAATTAATTCGTCAACTTCAGAAAAGAAAATGAATTTCTGCCATTTTCTGCCAAAAATTGCTCTGCATTTTCAAAGAAAATGATGTTCAGGAACAAAAATTCTTCTCAATGCTTAGAATTACCTAGTTTGCAATACCTTAGAGTTGTGCAGAACCAGTTTTGATAATGTTAGCAAAAATTTCAGGGGATATATTGGCGAACTGAAATTGCCGGATTCAATTTAGAAGAGAGAGAGCACAAGTTAACGAAATTATAAAAGATAATTTAAATATTAATGGATTCTTTTGTTCGTTGAAATACCTTTGAACTAGGAAATTCGAAACCAAAGGATTTGGTTGTGGTTCTGAAAAAATACCAAATACTATTCAAGAGACGTAGAAATCAATTTTTAAGGTGTTTTAAAAATTTGATATTTCATATTGCGACGTCTCTTTTTCTACAACATTTACTCCAGTTGACAGTAATATCAATTGTCATAAAGTAACTTGAACGCCTACAGTTTCTTCCCCAGAGAGAGGTATCTGAGCTTTGACAATGCGAATCTGTACCAGGAATTTAATTTTGCCGAGAGCACCCATATCAAATAGGCACTTTAAGGATCTTTAACGTGCCGCATAATCATACGGTAGGGACACCGTCGATTTTTTTTTACATCATGAAGATCCACCAACTTGGGCCGGTGTCGAACCCGCAAACTTGGGAGTACAGGGTCAGCGTCAAACCAACTACACTACCCAGCCGGTAATTATATAATTGTAACACACGGTTTAATTGTAAGACCGCAATGTAGATGGCGGTACTTGTAACGGAAGTGTTATCGAACGAAACACTGTATTACCGTCAGAGAGAGTTTGGAACTGATTGAGTGAGCGTCTCGCTGTCCAATCCTGGACTACGTAATTTTCACTTATTTCCTCTAAATGTTTACCCTCTATTGTGTCTATCCATTGTAACTGAGTTATTTTATGTCATTAAAATATTTTAATTACCCCGATTACTTTTGGTTTACCCAGTAATGACGTAAGAAACCGTTACATAATGTATTTAAAACAAACAAACCATTTCTGAAAATGTTATATCTAATAAAAATACAACTTAAAAAATAAAGTTTAATGTTTCAGCAAACTGTGTTTAGACTTTTAAGTAATTTCACAGATATATCCCAGGTTGAAGCCTTCAAAATATGGTAAATATATATATACAATAATTTTAAAATACTTTCATGAAATAATTTCAACAAATGTAAAACGTATTTAGCCCATTGGAGGATATGTGCAGATGTAAATATATTTCAAAATAAAGACTTTTCCTTCAAAGAACATTTTTATGCACAAATTGAAAATCTGTAAATCATGCGAATCATTTTTTTCTGCTTCTTAACTGTGAATAAATTTCAAAAAGAAACAAGTATATTTTAATAAAATGCAATGTAATGTAATGCTTTCCTTTTTTATATTTTCACAATTTCTCTAAATTTTTTAAAATTATAAATTAACATTTTAAAAATTCGAGGAAAGATAGGCTGAGATATTACTCATTCCTTTCTGTACGCATCTCTCTCTTTTGAATCCATTATAGAAAGACAAAAAATCATTACAATATACAGACAAATAAAGAAAGAAAAGCATAAATTACTTTCTAATAATTCTAAGAAATTTAATTTTACAACATCCATTACTTTGGCAACTAAGGTAAAGAATGTTTGTCGTTGGGATCTTTAAAACTTCATTGCACGCGCACAGTTGGAAACAAATGGTCGGGCGCAAGATTTCAATGGTTTCTTCCCCAGATAATTACTCTATCATAATTCGTTTCTTAAGAGATGAATGGTCTGTTTTACAAGCCGAACTATGTATTACTCTTGCCATAAAAGTGATTCAGGACTCTCTCCTTTAGGGAAGAACTCTCAATTTTCTTAATTGCCCCAACTCACTCTCTTCACTCCATACTTTGCGCAATGTAACTTCCGCAGAAAACTTGTTGTGGAGGTTCACTCTATTCTGTTCTACCTTCAAGACTATGATACCCACTTTTCTTATTTTCGGGGTCATTGTGAAAATCTCGGCAATGATAAAGTGGACCAGTTCACCATAGAGGCAACTTGCCAAGATATGGACCTTTCGACCTGGAACACCGAATTCTTGGCCTCGCCTGAAGCTTTGTGAACTAAAAAGTTTTTCCCCATCATTTTCCAGTGGCTAAAATGCAAGCAATTTTTTACTGATTTTAAATTATTCCAGATTCTTACACGACACGGAAATTTTAAGAGCTATTTATCTAGGTTTAATTTAATTGGTAGTGGTATTTGTTCTTGTGGTCAGGATGCTGAAACTGTGGAACATGTCGTCTTGTATTGTAATCTATATTTCTGTAAAAGAGAGAAATTTAAAAAGGTGTTGAAACGCTTAGGGGGTATTTCTTGGCCACCTGTTTTGTCTTCGTTGGTCAATTGTACTGAAAGCTTTAATGTCCTAAGAAATTTTGTTTACCGTATAGTCAGTGATTTCCAATGGGGTCTATGACGACCTGCAAATAGTCCAAGTCAGCAGCAAAATAATTTGAGGGTCCATGAGATGTAAATGGGGGTCTACAATAATGGCTCTCATTAAACCAGGTCGTGATTTTAATTTTAAAAGAAAATTTAATCAAGTGGAAACTAGATTTTACCTATTTAACAGATTTATTTACACAAATTAATGAGTTTAATTTGCAGTTACAAGGTGACAGCATAATTTTTATTAAGACAAGGACCATGATTTATGGAAAGTTTTAATTGCTTTTCCTAATAAGAGAACAGCGTGGTTGCCAAACTATTAACGAAGGAAATTTACAGTTTAGGTTGAAAGTTTGCTATTGAAGCACCAAATTCCTCCCTCCCGATAAAAGCATTTGTTTGCAGCTCAGTTACTTTATATATTAATTAAATTCATCAACATGTGTTTCTTAAATTTTAATCACTTTACTTTACTACAATTAGAAATTTAAGTCTTTAAAGTCGTTCTATACCAGCTGTCAAAAAGACATTTAGGTTGATAAATCTGTAAAAATTCAATATTAGGTTAGGTAAGCTACCCCAAACCAAAAAACATAGCAAGGGGTCTATGAGACAAACATGTTTATGAACCTCTGGTTTTTGAAGTTTTATAGGAACCTTCCTCCTTTTTTATATCCCCCAATTCTTTTTTTTAATTTTATATTTGTATCATAAATGTGTGTAGTATTTAATTATATAATGCTGTTACCACTTCCATCTGTAAGCCTCATGTTATGCAATGTGGAGTTTTTTAAATAAATTAATTAAAACAAAAAAAGGAAAAGTTTCTCGTCACCTGCGCTGCATGTTTTTCCTGTCCATCCAGCGGTGCAAGAGCAGTGCTCAGGTTTGGTGCACGTGCCGCCATTTTGACACTCCCCTCGACAGATGGCTGGAACGGAAATTCAAGGAAATCAAAGAAATTCCTTCAAAGCTATTAGAAAATAGTATGAAACCATTTGCACACACTTTTTAAAATTATCTAATTTGGAAATACAGGGTGAGCACAAAAGCTAGACCCGATTTTAAGAAATCATATTATCGAAACTACAGCACACATTACAATAAGGATTACATGAATGTAAAGAGAAATATACCAGGTTCCCCCCCACCACCACCACCACACACACACCGATGATCAACAGGATGCAGCACATTCAAGGTCGCTATGATTAAAAATTCAAACATGGCGACAAAGACAATGGCGAAAGTTGCCGCCGGCGAATGTGGAATGCCCCAGAAAAAGGTATGAAAAATTTTACAAAAATAATTAAATTTCAATGGATACAACAAATAGCAGAGCACGACAGGTAAGCATTTGTGCAGCATTATAAGCCATTGATGCTACAAAATGTATGTATGGAACGAACTGGATTACAGATGGGTCGTATGCCGTGTTACAAGAGGGTCACACATCGAGCAATTGTAACTGAAAAAAAACTTGGTATATTTCTCTTTTCATTTATATATTACTTATTGTACTATGTGCAATAGTTTCGATATGATCTTTTTAAACTAGGGTTCATCTTTTGTGTTTACCCTGTATTTCAAATTAATATGCAAATTTTTAAATGCGGTTTATTTATTTTTAGTGAGTTCTTTTCAAATTTTAAAATCTTTTTTTATAAGGTACTTTTATTATATTTATGAATTACAACTACTTTTATTTTACATTAATGCCTTTTAACTCTTTGCAAAGTTACATATGTAATTGCTTTTTTAATAGGTGCAAAGATACCTTTCCAATTAAAATCGTTTTAACAGAAAGAAGTCCTACTGCAATAACGGGATGTTGTTATCATAACAATAAGGAACCTTCTGTAGGGAAGCCACGAGATTTGAGTAAATTCAAAAAGCATCACTTTTTAACAGTCGTGAAAACCACACACACACATATCCGTAAAGAATCCCTCTCTCAAATACTAAATTTTCCGAGTGTTTAAACTGCAATTGTTTAGATTGACTTGATTAGTATTTCGGGTCTAGTAATTGAAATTACGAAGAATATTGTGTTCACATCAATTTGATAGTTTCCCGGAAAAAAAAAATTGCATCTAAAAATCAAGAAAATATGTGTTATTTAAATTTAATACAGAATTATTGAAACTATTACTGTGAGTATTAATGATTTTCAGATGCCATGTAACACATATGCAGTGGCTCAAACAATTGAGAGTATACATTACTTTTACTAGATAAATTAAACTTTCAATACAAATAACACATTATCGAGAAGGGCAAACATGTTTTTATTTTTACACATAACAAATGGTTTAATTCAAAATAAAAAAAATACAATCAAAGAAACACTTTTTAATTGAAAAAATTCAGAAGCATTTTAAAGAAATATATACATATTTTTGCCTCAAAAAATTGAGTGTACACCCATGAAATTTTTGTAATATCTCGCATACAAAGAAAATGTCAATATTTAGCTGGATGTCCTTTGGCTTTTATAAGGGCCTCTAAAAGTCGCGGTACCGATTCGACCTACTTTTGGGTGAATATTTTACCCCATCTTTCTTGCAACACTTGTTTCAAATGGGTTTTTTGTTGTTGTGTTCAGACCGCTGTTTCGAGGTTTTGTTTCCATATTATTGTTTTTAGATCGCTTTTTCGGGTGTGACATTGATGTTGGAGTACTGTGGTGGTGGATGTAACTGCTGTTTACAATGAAAAAGACTCCACATTTTCACGATTCATGCCATGTTTTTGCGGTCCTGCTGGAAAATGAAATTTCCACACATCTAAACCCAAATTGTAGCACTTTCCTTAAAATTGTTGCCAAGTATATCCGAGTAAACCATAGAGTTCATAGTGCTATGCCCCGGATGAAGCCATACAAACCTAAGCCAAGACGGAGAGACCACCATTTTGAACCGTAGGAAGTAAATTTTTTCGATCCAAGGCGGTATTGGGCATTCTCCATACGGTGCAACGGCCGCCAAAAATGTTGAATTTACTTCCATCACTAAATGTAACTTTCCTCCAAAAGCTATTGGTCTTTAATTGATGAGTTTTTGCAAACTCCAAACGCTTTTTCTGATTTTGCAAGCTGATGATTGGTTTCTTTCCAACAACTCGACTTATATGTTCAGCTTGTCAAATTACATTTCGCATAGTTTCAGCACTTACACTTCTGCACATGATTTGATAAGTTTCTGCAGCATGTTTGACTGCACTTACTTTAGGATCCATTTTGATTTCTTTCAAAATTTCTTTTTGCGACATCACTCAGAATGTGACAGATCTATACGCGATTTTCTAATTAATTCTCTTGGGAAATCTTTGGGCTATCCATTCGCGTTATGCACAACCAACCCTTCGGAAGAAGAAAACCGTGATATTTAAATTAACTTACTATAAATAGGCGAGGTTTTCTAGTTTGAAATAGAGAAGGAGAGAAGATATACTCGAGCCAGGTGAGATTGCTTCTGAAGGTATACTATTAGAATTAGAGTGATTTGATTCTTATTAGAAGGAAATCTTAAAGTGACGATTGTTCACTAAGATTGAATTAAGATTAGATTAAATCGGATCATAGGTTAGATCCTCAATTAAGATAAGGATCAAGTTTGTTAGTCTCCTAATCGCTCATGTTTTGCTGTCGTTATTTCATTGAGACATTCTCTTAATATTATTAGTTGAAATTGTGTCGTTCTTAGTGTGGAAATAAATAGATCATGTCGAGTGTTTCTTCCCTTCCCCCACACATCTAGGTGCCCGCAAGAGAGGCACGAACCTCTTACAAGAATATATTTCCTTCAACTGCCACATTTATTTTCAATCCTTTTTATAATGATTTGCTGGACACAAGTGTGGGGCTGCTACCAACAGTTTTAGACGATAAGATAGTCCTGTTTTAAATAATTTTTATAGGAATTTCCTAACATCGATACTAGTTTCTCTTCGAAGAGCAATTTCCGAATTAAAAGTTCAGTTTAAAGTTTATCTAACAAACACATAAAAATGATCATTGAAAAGGTTTTAAGATAAGATTACGCAAAATTAGATTAAAATAGCAGTGTCAAGTACGAAACATTTAACTTAACTCAGTGACGCAACAGCCTATGAGGGCCCAGGCCTACTGTGACCAACTCAGTATACGTGACCTTGGGTCTTGAGGTGCATGAGCAGATGTCCCGGTCAGGTGGTCAGTCTGACGCGAAAACCCCCAGTTTTAAGTTCCCAAGCAAGCTTGGCACTCATTTATCGACCCACTGATGGGATAAAAGGCTGAGTCAACCTTGCCCAGCCCAGGTTTCGAACCTCGAACCTGTGGCGTGGAAGCGCTACAAAACATTTAATGGTAGTTAAATATATTTTTCATAAGTGTATTAATTTTTTGAGGCAAAAATTTGCATATGTTTATTTAAAATGCTTCTGAAACTTTTCATTTAGGAAATTTTCAGTTGATTGCTCTTTATTCAATTTCTACTATTAGTTCACTCTTGTTCAAATTTTCAATCGTTAATTAAATCGTTTCTATTCATCCATTCAAGTTCAAATAAATTTTTTTAAACTTGTAGTGGATGACACTGGATGTTAATACAGTTGTTTCAAATATTAATTAATTCATTAAATTAAATTAATTACCGGTTTTCGACGCCAACTTAAACTCGTCTCCATTGTTGTAGTAAAGTAACTGTTAAAACAATGACAAAAGTTGAAGTCGAAAACCGGTTTTTCAGCCAAACTATGGTGTGCATTTTTACAACAATGAAGACAAATCATGCTCATTCTTCAATTCTCTTATTACTAGTTCACTCTCTCTCTCTCTCTCTCTCTCTATATATATCCTTTCTAATATTATAAACACGAAAGTTTGTATGGATGTATGTTTCTCTTTCACGCAAAAAGAACTGAATGGATTTTAATGAAACTTTACAATAATATAGCTTATACATCAGAATAACACATAGACTATAATTTATAAACATATTGTGTGAAGTGTCCAAAATATAAAGATAATGTTAAGTAAATGGAAAAAATTCTGCCATCTGCAAAAAAGCCCGCGACATCATATATCTATCTTTAATGCGTGAAGCAAAACTTTCCCTTTTGTTTTGTCTACGACAGGCGACAGTGCGCGCTCGGTTCTAATTTATTGCTTTGATCAGTGTAATCACTATTTTTTAAAATTTTCGAATAAAACTTACTTTTATCGCTTCTGGTATTTAAAGTAGATTAACTTTGTCTTTCACGCTACATCATTTGGACAAATTTGTATAATTTGTTTGTGGTTAGTAGTTAATTATAACGCTATAATTTTATTTCAATAGGCAAGTGTTGCATTTTTTAAATATAAAAATAATAATAACTACCGTACTGTTTTTTTTTTTTTTTGTTTTTTTTTTGGAAGTGTAGAAAAAGTACTTACGAAGAATTATGCAAAACAGAAAGTAATATTAACGTATTACACTTCCAGATATAAATTATTTACACTATTTTAAGCGTTCCTTACACAAAATGTGTAACAATGTGTTACTTTTGCTGAGCAGAGATCTGCTTAGGAAGGTGTTTTCAAAAATCGACCCACAAGAGAGTTACGGGGAGTTAAAAATAAAAAAAAAAAATCCTTTTTATCATCTATCAGATTTACAGACTTAAAATTTAACAAACATGTTTTTTTGTTGTTGTTGTTCAGCTGAGATATGCAAAAAGCTTTTTATTTATTTATTTATTTATGTTTAATTTGCAATTCATGTAAAATTAACTGATTAAAAATTTCTTTATACTTTAATCTATATTGTTTAATTTTTCAATTCACCCGTGCGAAGAATGGGTATACCAGCTAGTTTATATATATATATATATATATATATATATAT
>BMAV01015810.1:718268-745256 GCA_019973955.1 Trichonephila inaurata madagascariensis | reverse complement strand
AATGTTCTGACTGATTAAAAATCATTTTGTTTGCGTCCTCGCGAAAGATGAGATTAGTATTCAATGAAAGACACAAGGGAACAGGAAATGGTCGAGGAAGATAATTGTAAGTGTTGACGCTCATTACGGTGTTATTATTGCTGATTGAACCCTCATTATGACACCAATTACGATGTTTTCTTTGCCAACCTTCATGAACTGCTCCTGTGTTCCCCATTTCCTTTGCAACATAAAACATATGTTTCTACCAGGGAAACTGCCTAAATCACACATGGGAATCTGACTTTTCCCTATTGCTTGGGGAAAAAAGAAATTATGTTAATTTATAGAATTCGATCAGATTATATTCATAACAAATGGAATTTTGATGCATAATAAATACATAG
This sequence comes from Trichonephila inaurata madagascariensis, assembly GCA_019973955.1. Classification (NCBI taxonomy): domain Eukaryota; kingdom Metazoa; phylum Arthropoda; class Arachnida; order Araneae; family Nephilidae; genus Trichonephila; species Trichonephila inaurata. Next base: position 744,870 of record BMAV01015810.1, on the reverse strand, counting down.
TGAAAGATTTAGATAAATTGGGCATTTACGATATTGTTGGCGCTGCGATCGTCACCCTCCACCTCGCTCACCCTCACTTGTACACTCTTGCAAGGGAGACACTGCACAAAGCAGTCCTTATACCATTTTCCTTAAAAGAGGGTTAATTTTATTTTCTCTGTTTAGAAAATCTCCACCCTCAACATAGTGAACTGTCTTCTTTTTCCATCCTCCTTTAGGGTTCCTTAGCTTGAAGTGCCACAAAAAGTTAGTAGCTTGTTTGAAGTTAGGTCCACAAGTATAAATTTCAGATCGTCACCCTCCACCTCGCTTACCCTCACTTGTACACTCTTGCAAGGCACACACTGCACAAAGCAGTCACAATAAATGTTTATGCCTTAAAATCGCATTTTTTAATTGAATACAGTACCATTCGCATTAATAGATATGAACTTGACATGATTGGTATGAACTTAAACTACAAGGGCTGCAAATTAAGTAAAGGCAATATAGGTATAAATAAATTTTTAATGAGGCTTTACAAGTACAATTCCAATATATTCCTGCCACACATCCGGTAGAGTGGTTAGTGACGCTGACTGCAGTGCGTTCGAATTCCTGAGATTACAAGGATGTTTGTAAATGTATCGTGTCTTCGCGGTATGCGGGTACTCTAAATAGCCGTCGAGCCGCAAGTCCTCTCGTGAGGTTGGTGAAAGAGGAAGTGGGACCCCCCCTCCCCTCCCAGGGTGTTCTCCCTCTAAACTGAGCAAAATTGTACTGTCACCTGCTCAAAGCTAAGACTAACGACAGGTGTAAAAATTTAGCCCTTCGGCGAGATGAATTTCGTGGACCTTGATCTGATGTTAGTGTCGATCAGGTGGCATAAGTAACAACACATTACATTCCTTCCACAAAATCCCCAGCAAAGCTTATAACCTTTTGCCAAGTGTCGGTAAGAAATTGGAGAGCATTAGCAAGGTGTTGATGTCAGCGACGGTGCGTCCTAATGCGTGGCGTACAGATAAAACTGCCCGGCGGCCTCGGTGAGGTTGAAAACGGATCGGTCACGTGAGTAGGGAGGATGTTCCACTGCCACTGTTGCAATAGGACATTGTTTGTGATTGTTGTCATGCACTACAACCACGGGCGTTGCTACCGCCCTATCAATAATCCCAAGCTACAGGGGCCCCAACGTATGTAATATTTTGACACTAATAAAAATTAATATTAATGCAAACATTTTTATTTATTTTCCCAAAAAGGGCCCCCAAGGAATTTTTCTGCAGGGCCCACTCAGGACTAGCTACGCCACTGAACACGACAGAAAGATTGTTTTGTGATCAACAGGGACGAGTTGATGTGCTTACACATTTCTTCATTACCGTTGGATGACTGAGACCAACCACTAAGTTTGTGGGAAGGCGCAGAATGATTTTGATAAATGTGGAGAGCCTTGCAAATCTCCTTTCAAGGAAACACTTTCATCTATCCGTCCCATACGGTAATGCCACAGACTTCCAGGAAACCTTGATAACATTCTGTTGCATTTTTGCCACCTCTATTTTAAGTCACGTCAGACGATCACCGTTTGAAAACATGCTTCAGAGCGATGGAAACAAAACTCTTCAGTTTAACACCACACAACAGCTTCCCTACTAACTAGATCAGTAGCGTTGCTACCAATGAGCTAGGTGGTGCCGTGCACCAGGGTCCTCAAGCTGAAGGGGCCACCAAACAAGCTGAATTATTGATAATTTCTCCCACATTTGCGATATAAATACAAGATAAAGAGCTGATGTTAAAGTAGCTTTGTAGATTTAAAGTATTCATATATTTTTACTTGATGAAACCCAACCAAGATAGGGCTCTCGACTGTTTGCACTCTACACATCGACATCAGCGCCACCTATCTCCCCATATTCTGTTTTCACATGCCTGCTCTTCTGCGAGTTTCTAAGCTATGTTGCCCCTATCATTTAAAGCCCTCGTTCGAAAAAAAAAAATCCATATAATTTTGCAATTTATTGATTGTTGAAAACAGCACGTCTTAAGCAACACTAAACTGTTGGCGACGAGCTTGTAATTTCGAACCAAGGTCAAGTGACAAGGATTATACTTAAGTTGGCACCCCACATTCCCACCACACTTTGAGCCTGTGTATCAACCACTCTACAAAAGATAGAAGAAGATATAGATAGATAGATCAGAACTCGAAAGAGCCCACCTGAAGTTCGAGAATATAACTACTCGGCTAACAAGGATTACACATAACTTACCAAAAATTTGTATACAGAATTGAATTTTCTAAAAGAGAGACTGTTATAGAGAGGACAACGAGAAAACTTTTGAGATTAGGCTTAAGCCAAAAGATATCTCAAGTAAGGAGGAATAATCATGGTAAAGAGGATGAATACTGTGACTGTGCAGTTGATTAATAATTTCCTTTCTATGACTGAAAAAACTACGCAACAGAGCTCTTTCATTTGATCTCTTAATAATAAGGTGACCAACCGTTCTTTTTTTATAGGTCCTGCCCCTCGAAAGGTGTCCTCCTGCTGGTCCTTCTTTTCAATATTTTAAAACTGATCTGTTAATCTATGTATTCAGAGATGAACCAAACATGTTTCCAATAGGTCGAAGAATAATCTGAAACAAATATCACAGGAAATAACAGTTTTCAATGCTGTTTTTTGACTTCATCACAAGTAAATTGGGCACATAGAAAACTGTGTTGATTTTTTATCAAAAGAAATGCCTGGTATTAAAATCGTTGACAATGGTCTGTTTGAAGAAATTGGAAGACTGTGAATGTATATTTAAATTAAAATAAATTGAAACAATTGGAAAATTAACATGCAGAAATTGATAAAAGATGGGTTAACCATTTCAAAAGTGAACACATTCCATATGAAAATTTAGTTATTCTTTTTGAATTTACGTTGTGCTGACCTGGAACTAATGCACCAGTTGAAAGAGTCTTTTCAGTCGATAATTGTTGGACAAGTGAGAAATCAAGATTGAATGTTGATATTTTAGCTGCAGTATTTACAGTAAAGACGAAGGATATTTTTTACTCCGAAATTTCCGATATATATATATTGGAAAATAATATATTGACAAACAAAAAAATTTATTCAATGAGAAAATACTCGTTTAAGTAAATAATTAAAAGGGATTTAAGCATAATTTGCGTATTTTTGTATGAATTAATGAAATGTTACATATATTTACGTTGTAACATTTTCTTAAATTTTTCGTCCTCCTTTTCATTGTAAAAAAACTGGTCACCTTATTAATAATCCACTTTCCTAAGTCAGTATCTTTCAAGATAAAAAAGTATTAAACAATGCTTACGTGAATATGAAAATACAGGGCGATTCATAAAGAACTTCCCAGATGTTGTAACAGTCAAAGACAGACACCACTTCAGCGAACCGCAAGGTAGTTGCACTTTGTGCATCGTCCCTGACGGAAGCATTTGTCAAAATGGCGGTGTCTACAGTGAAAAAGGCTTTTTGTGTTTTTGAATTCAGCACATTCGCGGAAAAGAGCCTCCAAACAGAAAATCTATCTAGAAATGGTATGAAAAATCCAAAACTGCGGGTCCTGAACGAAGCTGAAACAGTGCATCACAGCCGCTACCGATGGAGATGATACCTGAACACAGAGGTCGCCAAAGTGGTGGGCCGTGATAAAACTTCGCTGGTCCCCAGAAAAATGTGTGGAGTATACTTATACATCACGTTATGTTTTAAGATGTATTGAAACATAATTCAGTTCATAACAATACGTGAAAAGTTATAAAAACGCTACTTCATAGATAAATGTCACGGTAAATAAGTCGTACTGCAGTAGCTGCATCGTTATATATGGATAATAGATCCGTGGGCAGCGAAAATTCAGGACAATAATTAGAGCATGCATCTAAAAGAAGGCCTCATCGACGTACCGTCCAACGAAACCCTCAAATTTAAACTTAATTCATTCTTATCAAGATCTCTGTTTTGGCTTTCCATAAAAAGTGAATACCCTTGTAGTGAACAGGCGATGAAAATTCTGATTCAATTCTCCACAACATATTTATGTGAAAAGTCCTTTTCATCTGTCACGACCATCAAAACACGTTACCGAGCTCAGCTTGAAATAAATGCAGTTCTCCGTTTTGCAGTAGCAGCATTAGATCCAAATATCGATAAACTTATTTCAATTAAGCAGGAACATCCATCACACACACATACTAGGAATGTGTAATGCTGAAAATTTGATAGACTTAAACCATTTTTTAATTGTTTTGTTTTTACAGTTTTTATTTTGTTTTGTTTTGTTTATTTTATTATGGTTTATTAATAAAGCTTTCATAATTTGGTTACAATTAATAGCTTCATTTTATTGACTAGTAAGTGTTGTACGTGTACATAGATTGTATGTGTTCTTATATCACAATTTTTTTATAAATATATTTATACTTAAAAAATCCTATTAGTGTTCCGCGGGATTTAAATTATGAATTTACTGGTCCGTGAGGTCAAAAAGTTTGGCGACCGCTGCCTTAACACGCGTTTGGACGGAAAGGGATGAGCAGCTCGATGTGTGTCGTATGGCGAAGGGTTCACACATCGAACATCTAACAAAATAGTCTGATACCATTCTATTACAAGGAAAATATAACATTTTTCTTGATTTATAGGGCATTGGAACTGTATATTTCTTTATGAATCAACCTGTAATTAATGCCGTTCAAACACTTGAAAATGAATTGAATGATTTGCCAGAGCGTATGTTTAAAGATTAGGATGCAGTCTAAAAAATAACTCTTACGTTACAAAAGGAAACCAAAAAAATGTAATTTATTGCATCATCTGACTGCGTCTTCCTGATTCATGAACAAGATAATAGTGGAGAAACGGAAATTTATGGAACATAGCATTCGTTAGCACATTTCAAGGTACACTTTTTTTAAAGGTGTATTTTCTTCGTTATTGGAGAATTGAACGAACAAAATTTAGAATTTGTGAAAAAGATGAAATATTCTCTAATCCAAAGAATTAATGAGAGACGCAACGCTAATTTATTAGAATTAATGCAATACCTGGATTTTGGGAGAATATACGAAGCAGCTGCAGTTACTGTCAGTATTCGCGATTACCTGGTAAAAATTGTTTGGTTAGACAATCCCAAATGATAGGGACAAGACTTTTCTGCGAAAAAGAGAAATGAATATCCAACTCTTCGCACTCAGAATATGAGAGCATGGAGATTTTGAAAGAAAAACCTCTGACGTTGGTAGAATAATTGAAGGAAGCAATTTATTCTAAAACAAAAGTTTTACATTGTTCAACCAAAAAAAAAGTACTAGTTTGAACAAAATCATGAAACAAGAGATGCAGTTGTTCGACTCGACTGAAAATCCATCACCGAACATTATAAAACTATGTGAGGCTTTAAAAACAATTCCTCCAACGTCAGTTGAAGCCAAGAGGTCATTTTCCGTTGCCGGATTGTTCGCCACAAAGATTAGAACTATGCCGACTGATAAAAGTATAAACTGCTAATGCTTTCTAAAATCCTATTTTAAAAATGAGTAATCAATTTATTATATATTTTTTTTTGTATTTTTTAGCTCATTATATAAATAATTATTAATTTTGTAATTTATATGTATTCTTTTTTTACAATACATAATTATTATTGATTTTATATAAGCATAATTTGTTTTTAAATTTTTTAAAAATTTTGATGTATTTGGAATCCCGGGAACGACAATTACATTTCCGGGCATGGAAAAACCCGGGAAATCAGAAACCCTAGCCGTGGGGGTGAAACACCAGTGTATATCGGTAGCCTGGCACGGGCTATCTCTACTTTTATAAATTTTCCCTTTCCTTCACAAAATCAGCACTTCTAATACTCTTTTTGAAAATGACTTCCATCCCCCTCCACCGCCCTTGGCGGTGAAAAATGGCACTAATTATGTGTTTTAAGGTTTTTAATTAATATCTTTTTAACTAATTGGAATATCGGAATATAAATGGTCAAAACGGATTCCTCGGATCATTCCCAAAATTTTGGTACCTTTGGTGAGTTTCTGCGTCGTGTGATTCGTGAGAAGATAGGGCACATCATAGATTCATAGATAAATAGATAGATACGTTTGTTTACCTTCGGATTTTAGTAGTGTAGATGCCAAAATTTCAATGGAAATCTGTAGGTGCGTTATGTTCCTCGGTCTTATCCTTTGTGTAACTTTGGGGTATTTTACCATAGCTTAACATAAACACATAGTAAATATTTATTACTTAAACATAAAAAGGCATTTTAATGCATTGTGCCAGACCTGTAACCGGAACAATATCTGGAGTTCTCCTTGTCACATCTCCTCAGATAGGACTGATAGGCGGGCTTGCAGTAGGATTGCATTTCTTTTACTGGAACCATCGTCACCTTGTTCTGAGTGCAAACGTGCCGACTAAAGGAAAGAAGGATAATTCAAAACAATCTGACAGAAAGATTAAATAATTATTATTCATTATTTCGTACACATTTCTTAAAAGTTAAGAAACAATTACAAGCATAGTACACTGAAGTGCCACTGAATTAGGGATACCCACCTAGTAACGAGTTTGGCCTTCATAATGGCTGCCACACGACGAGGCATAGATTGAACAAGTTTCTGGAAACGTTCCACGGAATGACTTGCCAAATATGTGATAAAAGCTGTACATAATTCGGTAAGATTTGTTGGTGCTGTGTGATGGCCTTTCACGCTTTGTTCCTAAGCACCCCAAAGATCCCCAATAGGATTTAATTCTGGGCTTCTATGTGTCCATTTTATGACAGAAAAGTCAAAGGAATGCTTATCCAACCATCCAGTAGCCAACCGGGACTTGTGAGAGGTACAGTTGTCTTGCTAGAAAACTCCATTACCGTGCGGCTAACAGAACAGCATAAACGGATGGAGGTGATCACCCAGCAATTCTACTTACCAAATTGCACTGAGGGAGGTTGGTAAACGCACCAAAGATTCCAAACAGTGCCACAAAAAAACACCCCAGACAATGATTGAGCCACCATGCCCTTGTACTTCCAACCTGGCATGCAGAATCCATGGCTTCATGAGCCTGACGCCATATCCTCAGCTTCCCGTCGATGTTAAGTATTCGGAATCGAGACTCATCACACCATGCTTCTCGTTTCCAGTTCTCTACACTCCAGTCTCTGTGCTCTCTATCCCAGGCAAGAGGTGCAGCCAGATGACGAGCACTGAGCAATGGTACTCTCGTAAGTAGATGACTCCCGAAACCCATATAGTGAAGAGAGCGTTGCACAGTCCGTTTACTGACTGTACGACTGGCGCCGTCATTCAACTGGGTGGTAATTTGAGCTAATATTTGGCTTCGCTGGCTGCGTACAATACCCCTGTGAGCCCTCTCTCGCCACGCACTGTTAAGACTAACTGTTCTTTGTAGTTTGCCCGATTGCTTGCTAGTTTTTTCTACACCATCCTTGTATTCTTGGTATACTCTTGACTCTGTCGACCTTGAAAATCCTGACAGTCTAACGATTTCGGAAATTGAATGGTTCATGCGTTGCACACCTACGATTGGTTCTCGATCGAAGGAGTCTAAATCCGGCAATTTATCCATACTGGCAATCTAAACAACAAATTCAGAACAATCACAGTACGCGCTATATATGCAGTTACCACAGTGCCCTCATTTGCGCATAAATGATGCGCAACACGACACCATTTTCATAGCCCTTGCTATCCCTAATTCAGTGGCACTTCAATGTATATAAGAATGCTAAAAAAAGCTGAAAATCTATAACTAACCCCTTAACTGGTTTGCCCGTACACCGTACGGGCTATCAAAAGTTGGCCACAACTAGTTTGCCCGTACGTTGTACGGACACTGATATTTTCTTCTTTCTCTCTTTAATTTGCATGCATTTTTAGTTCTTATAATGAAATTATTAATGCCAGTGTTTTTAAGAGATATAGTTTGCCCATGGTACTTAAAAACTTCTCATCCGGGATATCCTATGTGGTGAAGATGGGAATTTTTCATTGAAGGTAGGAATTTAGATTCATAAAAATATTCGATAAAGAAAGGCAATGAGAAGATGGTAAGATAATCCAAAAAAGTCGATATTGTCTCTGTCCCTATTGCAATGTAAGACTTAGTATTACAGTATGGTTCAAAATGTGTAAATTGTGTGTGATTATACAGTGGACCAAAAAAGTGTTCGTTCACTTGCAATTTCCTATAAAATTTAATGTTTACAACTAATAAAAGTTAATACATCGCAATTGAAATTTTTTTACGATATCTGCAACCTGTTTTTAATTGAATAACGTGCTTAATTTTTAAAACATAGTACAACTATTATTTTGAGAAATCAAAAATCAAAAAACTACAAAAAAAATTACGCCACGAAAGTCTTTGTACACTTACAAGAATCTCAACATAGCTTTAAATATTGTATTTGTTTCTTAAAGGCTACACAGTACCCTAAAAATTTCATGTTTACCGATTTTATTTATTTATTTATTAAAGCTGAATATTTCCTTGATGTACCAAACTAAATTATACTAAACATATTGTAATACTATATTTTAGTATTTTAAAGTCGTACAACAAGAGCTCAAACTTCCTAAGTTGCCCGATTTAAAACTGAAAAAAATTAAGTTTTATGAACAAACCTGGCTATTTTTAGCTTAAGTTAGTATCTTTATTATTTAGTACACAAATGTTTTGTGTTTCAGAACTTTTGTGAAAATATTAGGTTACGATTAAGCTGAATAAAGTGTCATAATGCTATCAATATTATGCAAAAATATATCTTGAATTAAAAAAAATTATTTTCAGTCATATTTAATTAAAATAGTGTTTTAATATAAAACACATACATTGGGAAATAACATATTAAAAAAATAGAGCTTTACAGGCATTATAAGTTTTTGTTTTATGCCTTTACAAACTTTAAATGCGTTTTTCTCACTTTCATTTTTGAAGGTATAAGTGTTTTCTAATGCCTAAGGGTTTTTTTTTTCTATTCATCATAGAGCCGTATCTACTCCCAAACGTATGTTCTATAAAAGTTAATATGGATTTAGGTCTGAGATCTCAATTTATTTTTTTAAAAAATGCTAAAGTTACTAATTTAAAAAATTTCGTGTTTTTCCAGGTTTTTTTAGAAAAATAATTATTAAAAATCAACAAGGGAACAGATTTTAAAATCCATACTAACTTTTGTTTGCAATAATCTAAGAAACATAAATAACTTAAAATTACTAAAAAATATTAAAAGTCGAGCATTTTATAAAAATTTGAAAAAACGTCAAAAATTCTGAATTTTTTAAAATTGTAAAATAATGGCTGGTCAAAATAACTTTTTACTTTCACAATCAATTCGATAATATAATCTGAATAAAAAAAATAATAAATAAAACATAAATTATTATTACTGTTACTCTCTCCAAAATTTTTTTTAAAAAAAGGGGGAACTATGTAGCCTTAATTATTTACTTCGTAAGATATCTTTTAGCGTCCACAATAATTTTTAAATGCTTTGATATAGATCTGTAATTCTGTTTATTTATATTTTTGTAATTTCTGCTTCGATATTCCTCCATTCTTCTGTGATCAATGTTTTTACTTCATATTTTGCTTTTATATGTCATGTTTTCTTCTTTTTTCAATCAAATTCTCACCAAATATGTTCTACAAAAGGCTGATCGAGTGATTTAGAAGGAGTTTTCAGAATTTGGGGGCAGTTATAGGGACACCAACGGTACATTCAGAGCAGTGCGCTTGAAGTCATTATCTTGTTAAAAAATGAAATCGTCTCCAATATCGAAATTTTAAGCGGATAGTTTAAAATTGCTCTTTAGAATATTTAAATAGAGCTCAGGATTCACACTATCATCAAAAAATACCAAATTATTTAATCCTGAAGGCGATTTAAACCACCACAAAAAACATCTCTACCTCCATGCTTCACTGTTTCGACTAGATTCTTGGAATTAAGTTTCGGAAAATCGAAGATTGACAGAAAATTCAACATTTTTGGTTCCGACGGGCTTATAATAGTTTGTAAATGAAAAAATGGGGAACTTAAACCCATGAATTTATGTGAAACAAGAAAACCTCCATCTCCATGCTTCAGCATGAAGGTGGAGGTGTTCTTGCTTGGGGTTGCAAATCGGCTTTAGGATTAGGTATTTTTTAATAATGCTGTGAATCATGTGTTCTGTTTAAATATTTTAGATAAATTTTAAATTATCAGCCCAAAATTTGGGTATTGGAGATGACTTCATTTTTTAACAAGATAATGACGTCAAGCTCTGAATGTACACCACTGGTGACTCTATAGCTGTCCCCAAATTCTGAAAGCATCGCCTAAATCACCTGATCTACACTTTGTAGTGCATATTTGGTGAGAATTTGATTTAAAAAAAAAGAAAAGAAAACATGACATATAAAAGCAAAATATGAAATAAAAACATTGATTACAGAAGAATGGAGGAATATCGAAGCAGAAATTACAAAAAAAAAAAAACTACAAATCTATACCGAAACGTTTAAAAATTACCGTGGACTCTAAAGAATATTTTACTAAGTAAAAAATTAAGAAACACACACACAAATACAGTATTTAAAGATATGTTAGGATTTTTTTTAAGTGAACGAAGACTTTTGTGGCGTATTTTTTTAGTAGTTTTTTTATTTTTAATTTATCAAAATAATAGTTACACTATGTTTTTAAAATTGATTGTGTTATTCCATTGAGATCAAATTGCAGAAATCATAAAAAATTACAATTTTGATATATTAATTTTTATTTGTCGAAAACATTAAATTTAATAGGAAATTACGTGTGTACGAACACTTTTGTTGTCCACTTGCGACATGGCCGTCCTTCGATGACCATATCGTGGGGTTTCAGCGTAAGTTAGAGGTGTGGGATTCTCGAAATGATGAGACGTTTTAGAATTCTTAATATGACTTTTATTTAGAATTTAACTTAGATTACTTAGATATCGAACAAACTTATATTAAGTGAGAATAAACCAAAACACGTAGTCTTAATTAACACAGATCGCGCAATTAGATCACTTATCAATATAATTATATTATATCCGCCTAATCTCAATCTCAATAATATATTCGCGTTCAGAATATAATCTTCCTACCTTGGTTGAATACTCAACGTCCAATCTACTTCAAATATTTCTCCTAAGGGTCGTACAATGGTATGTACCTTGGTTATAATGGCGAGCTTTACAGGATTCTAGATAAGCCGTCAATCAACACTTCTATCTTCTCTGAACTAAACTTTCTCTAAATTGCCATCCCGCTCACTAAAACTTCTATCCTTTTAAAGGTTATCTTATTTGCATCTATGCTTCGTTTCACTTCTTGGATTTGGGTTGGAAAAGATTTGCCATTAATCGTGGCCGTCAAAGAACACAGAGGTTATGTTAGAGGAAGAACGCGTGAGATGTCACACACTGTATGTATGCACACACACACACACAAAATCCTCAACCGTTTAAAAAAGAGGAACGAGTATGACATTTTTTTGTAAGTATGACAGAAATTCTTTTAAAATATTTGGAACATTTTTCATAGCACGCAAAGTGTACTTATAAAAAAGCAAACATTTAGGGTTTATTTTTGCTCCACAATTATAAAATAAGAAATAATGTGAAAACTTTAAAATTGAAAATTAAATTCTTCCATTTTCGCATTCTGTTATGCTTATTTATATGTAAAAAAACGTGCATTTTTTTGGGTGGGGGAGCATTTTGGGGCAAAACAATTTACCACTTAAGGGGTTAAGAGATGAGAAAAAATATTCAGAAAAACAAATCAAGTAGGTAATACACAAAGTCAAAGTATACTTGAACCGTTGTTGAGTTTCTTTAATAAGTGAAGCTAACTTTTGAAAATCTAACTTGAAAAAACATTGTCAGAAATTTATTACTTTCTTAATAACTTCTCACATCCATCAATACAAACATGATTAACTCTTGATTAACATAAATTCTTCTTGGTTAAATATAATAATCACATACAATCAAATTACAATGTTCGTCGCTTCTCAAATCATTTAATTGAAACACCGTCCCAGAGACTATCTCTTATACTTTCTTTCTCCCGGACCACCCCTGTGGCCGCTCTCTCACCGACATTTTCAATTTCTTCCCCCGACACAGTTTTGGCGCTTCGCGCCAAACAAAACAAGGGACTCTCTTTCCTCATGACCGTTTCGCCTGCAATCCAACAACCTTCTCCCCGGGGTCACGAAACCTTTTTCCAAATGACAATAACCCTATCAAAGCCGCGCCAACATTCCACTCTCGCCAACAACATTCTTAGATACTACAAACATAGTTATGCCACTGACACTGAAGGATTAGCCTAAACAGATTAAATGAAAGGATCATAAATGCAAGACCAAGATAAAAAAATTAATTTAAAGACGGGTCGTTTTTTTTAACAATAAAATGTTACTGAAACTAACATTATTTCAAAAGGCGAAAAAAAAGAACAATCGTTCTTGTCATAATAATTGTATCTGACTATCCCAAGCAGTAGAAGCGCCTTCTAGTGACCACTTATGTTAAGTAGAGGCCAGGTGAGGAGAGAATGGAGTCGCTATTAAAAACCGTTCATGCACTTTGTTGATGTTGTCTTTGTGCCTAAATGAATGAATAATTGTGGCACTCATGGAGACCTCACAGAACTCAACCCCGATTGACAACGTCCAATGCTCCACAAAATAGAATGAAATGACAACGGAATTCTAAATTAAAAAGACAAAAAAATTGAGATAAAGTGTCCAAAGAAATTTCACAAAATAATTTGAAAAGAAAAATAATTTGAAAGAATCCCAATTTTTCCTTTTTATACTACTAGAATATATATATATATATATATATATATATATATATATAAAGGGTGTAACTTCCCTTCGTGCAATCGAATTGAGTTAGCATTACATCTTCTAAAACATAAAATACCTTTAAAATAGGGATCTTCAACATTCCACGCTGGAGAGCCAAATGAATCAATTTACAATAATCCGCGGACCACATCAATCAATTCACAGCGATCCATGTGCCCCACGACTGGCGAAAAAATATTGTAGTCAGGAAATTTATATAAAAAGGAAAAGTTTGCTTTAAAACAATTGATTCTGAGGGAAGAGACGATGTTCATAGATTTGTGTATATACAAAATATTTGTATACTTGTGCGTGGGTGTATATATATATATATATATATATATATAGTTCATAATCTCTACTTTAGAGAAATGGATCAACAATATATATATATATATAAACAAATATATATCGGATTCAAAAAAGTTAAACGGGAGTCGAATTAAAATACTTTGCAAACTTCTATAAGACAACAGTCCCCCTGTTTTCAGAAAATTTCTGAGATTTTATGCAGAGTCAGAGTTTTTATATTTAAAATTATTTGAGATACAGTGAAAATTTTGATAAATTCATCATTTTCAGAAAATTTTATTTCAAATAGATATCAAACACATCAGTGAAATGTTTTAAACATCAAGAATAACAGAAAAAATGGCGTTTCTCACGAAAAGTCAGACAAGGCAAATTTTTGCTTAAATTGCTTCAAATTCAATTGAGGGGACACTAAAATAACTTCAGGGGTCCATTCGTGGCCGGCGGGCTACGGGTTTGAGACCCTACTTTAAAAGAATTTTTTTTCAAGTCATTATGATTTTGTGTGATTTCTTCATTTTGGAAAAAAAAGGACTGCAACCGATAAATGAAATAGAAAAAATACTTCAAAACGAGCACGTTTGTGTACCGCGATGTACCTAATTTAGTTCTATCAAGCCTTCTGAGCGAGATAAAAACGAAACTAATCCGCGATTTTTCTCATTTCAATGCAGTACACATAACGCAGCTCATAAAACTAACGCAAACCGATAAAAATCCCATGGCCTTCTTTAGGAGCAAGGCGACAAGAGCTGAAAGTAATTAAAATAAAAAGGTTATTACTGTCACTTTCACTCCTCCTCAAACGGTTTCTTTGTGGAGCTATCGAGAAGCCGAAGTAGCTGCCATGGCTATAAGTAGACATAAGGCCCCTCGCTTGAGGCCCAAATCCTTTGGCGGCATACTTCGATACTCTGTAATCTTAATACGCCTTTTCTTTTTTCCAAAGTGTGACCTTCCCAAGTGATAGTCGTGAAGAGCTAAAAAGCTCTGAGATGTGTTGCTTTGACAGTGTTGGCGGTAAAAAAAAGAATAGAAGAATTCTATTAATGAATTCATGGATAGGGAGATACAATCTTTTTAATCCAGGGATACGTATATGATTTTAAAAAGTATCAAAATCACTAAAACAAAACAAATTTTTATACTTATTTTTTGCTTCGAGTTACATGAAATTTGATTGGAAGCAATTATTTGTTTGAGAAGAATATTTTTTGGGTTGTCTTTCAGTAGAGCTAAGGAATAAGACCCTAAATTGGAACACTTTTTTTCAGATAGACCAGATTAATACTGTATTCTCTCACCGACAGATACCAATATATTTTAGCATGCTACTTATTTTTTTTTTTTTGCCAGAATCAATCTATTACTTTTGTTCAGTTCGCATTTCTTCTCGTGCCTGCAGTGTTAAATGGGTTTTCATTCTGAAAGTTAAAAATTGTGTACAAGGTGTGACATAAAAAAACGAGACTAAGTGTGTTGCTTGAAAAAGAGTGAAGTTGGCAACAACTCTTTTGGTGACATCGTCCCACGCACCTCCTCTACCCATGTGGTCAGTTTCGCCTTAATCGATCACGCCCAGTCAGGAGTATTACATCATTGAGTGAACACGTGCAACTGCATCCCGCCGGAAAAATATCGAATCAACATCAAGTTTCTTGCGAAACTTGAAAAAATCAGCCACGCAAACATTTCAAATACTAACCGAGGCTTATGGAGATGAAACTTTGTCTTGTGTGTGTGAATGGTATAAGTGGTTTTCAGGGGGAAGGGTCAGTGTGGAAGATGATGAACCAGCTGGGCGCCCAAGATCAGCGATTATAATCCAAAACATTGCCAAAATTCGCGATGTGAGTGCGTTCCCACTCACAACAGTGTTCAGACTGTTAATCAACACTACTATATTGGAGAACTAAAAGGATTTCGTGAAAACATTTGGGGGAAAAGTTCAGATTTGGAGAGTGATGAATGGTTGATGCACCCGCTCACACGGCTCTACCTGTCAAGCAGTTTATGACCAGCATTACATTACTGTGATAGGGCATCCTCCTAATTCCTCTGATTTGGCCCCATGCGACTTTTTTTTATTTCCTACAGTTAAATCTTGCTTACAAAGAACCCAATTTACCTCAGTTAAAAAGATTCAGGCAAAAACGGAGAATTTCCTGAACGGTCTTCCAGAACTGTGACCAGCAATGTGGCAGCATCGAAAGCAGAAGTGTGTGTGGACTGAAGGGAACTACTTTGAAGGTGATACTGTCACGGGGAACTGATTCTGTAAGTACGATGATTTATTGGACCCGTCTCTTCTTTGTGTGTGCCCCACCTCACATACTTGGAATATTCCTTAATTTTAAAATATACTAATCAATATTGATATGAAGGAGTTAAAGAATTTTGACGAAAATTGTGGTAATTTTTTTTTCAGTTTGAAAATGTGCTCTAAGTTTGAAATCAGATTCTTAGACATAAGGTGAATACAGCTTGTCATATTAAAGGAAAAGACACGTCTATAGATTCCATAAAAATATTTTACAATTATGTATTGAATGAGGATTCCGTTTACATCAAATACACTGATGTGCAAAACTTAAGCAACAATGTAAATTCTAAGCAGATAGCCATGAAATTGCAGAGTGCGTGAGTGAGTGAATAATAACGTCGCACTATTCAGCTGCACGAGGGTTTTTGACGACAGACCACGTCATTTTGAACCCTGGTCAAGTGACGTGAACGACACCTGAGCTGGCATTCCCCTCTTCTAACTACCACACCACACCAACGGGAGGACGTTTCATGAAATTTCAGAAAAGGGGTTATTACGATCAGTACAATGAACACGCAATTTAATAGAAAAGTGATGTATATGCAAAAGTCAGGAACAAAATGTCATAGGCGAAGTGAGTGTACGCAAAACATTTGCGGTCGGCGCCAACAGCTCAAGACTACATTAAAAGGAAGGACGGAGGCGCAATTAAAGACAATCACTGACAGTGAGTTCTTTTGTGAAATGTGGCTAGAAGAAATCACCCGCACGATTTCTCACGTGGAAGAATGATCGGAAGGATGGCGGAGGAGCGTCGTTTGACAGAGGTTGTGTAAGCGGAGATCGCTATTGTGAGGAGGTTGTGCGTTGGTTCCGAGGTGCTATTGGACCAGACTCTGTTTTTATGGATGACAATGCACGGCCACACCAGACTGCTGATATTCAGCAGCTACTGGAAATGGATGATATCACTCGAATGGACTGGCCAGCATTCTGCCCTGATTTAAATCCCATAGAACATGTGTGGGATGCTTTGGAAAGACGTCTTGCAGCACGATTACATCTTCCGAGACAACAACTGAAAGAGATGTTGATTGAGGAATGGGACCTCGTACCTCTCGAACTGTTGAACCATCTGGTATTGAATATGGACAGGCAGTGCGAAGCAACCCTTCTATATTAAGGTGAATGACATATCTCATACTAAGGACTATCTGCTTGTTGTTCTTCCTCTTAGACAGACAATCACGTGTAACGATACTATGAGTTCAATAAAGCTTTTTGTTTGTTTGTTTTATTCTATACTATATGCATTGTATCCATTTTTACGCAACTATGCTTTCGTCATCGTCAAAATGCTGTCTCTCATTTCTGAACTTCATGTCTCTCAGGTAATTTCTCGTGGAGTTATGGCAGAAAAAAAACACTTTTTTCGGTAAGTTTTTCACAGTGGTGTATAAAAATGACAAAAAAAATTCTAAAAAGAACACTGCAAGTGCGTTTTGAAAGCATTCTTTTATTTTGTCAAACTCAAATCGTCACCAGGTCTAGCTGCTGTGCTTCTCAAAGAAACGTTGAAATTCTCAAAAGTGAGCTTCAGAACAGTTTTTAATGTGACAAAGGAAAAAAAATACAGAAAAAATCGACAGCACCATTCTCTCTCTCTTTCTTTTTACAGTTTAACAAATATGGTTTACAGAATTATTCACAATTATTCAAAATATACAAATAATGAGTAAAATTATTTAATAGTTGTAAATTTAAATCCGTAACAAGGTTTTGACTAGCAGTTGACGAATGGATGGGTCAATATTGCATAAATTATACTGAATTGCATCTTCACAAAATTACTAACGAATTTAAACGACTACCTTGCCGCATATTAAGGTATCCGACTACGTTCAGAACCACGATTTTGGAAAAGCGTGTAAATGGATAATATTTATGATATTTAGCACAATTTAAATTAGACAATGTAAAATTGGGTTAAGAATAGTATTACAATAAAAAATGATTTAAGTACACTATTTTGACAAAAAATTAACTTAGAATAACGCTTTTTTCCAAATGTTCTCCTTTTGTAAAAAATGCTTCTATTGTATTAATATTTTGCCTGTCTATAGCTCAGACTTCTGTGCAGAGGCTCAACTAGAGTTTTTGAAATATGTAACTTAGAAGTGGGTTTATCCATGTTTTACGACAACAGAGGGGAGAAATTTTAAGAAAAAAACGCCGATAATTATTTCAATGGGTTGCAACTCTGAAAATAATGTAAATTTTTCAAAAATCATAGTTGAGCCTCTGTACAGAGATCTGAGCTATACACAGGCAAAATATTAATACAATAGAAGCATTTTTGACAAAAGGAGAACATTTGGAAAAAAGGTTATTCTAAGTTAATTTTTTGCCAAAATATTGTATTTAAATAAATTTTTTTTGTCATAATATCCTTAAAACAATTTTATACATGTATTCTAATCTAATTGACACTAAATATCATGAAAATTATACATTTATGCCCTTTTTTTAAATTATGGTTCCAAACGTAGTCGGATACCTTAAGCCAAGTTCTAAAAGCATTGTTTTCCAGAAAATTTCGATTTCTTCCCTAAATATTTATTTCTGCCAAATTACTTTAAAAATACAAGAATTTGTAATCATGTCAAATTTTACATCCTGAAAATTTTTGCGTGTATGAGTTATGATTGATTGTATCTGTAAAAATAAAAATATTCGAATTTTAACCCAACTGTCAAAATCTTGACAACCCAAGATTTTCTATATATAGTAACAGTTTTTTTCCGCGAAGTGATAAATTTCTCTTCTTTTGTTTTTATCTCCGTCCACCCAAATAACTTCTGTCGTGAAGTGAAGAGAGCACGTTCTTCTGCATTGATCTTCGCATTCGATTCATTTGAACAGGAATAAAAATGATTGTAAGAGGGGGCCAGGGAAGAAATTCGAGAGAATATCCCCCAACTGTATCTCTTTCTTTCTAAATGCAATGATTTTTCAGCACCTTCTACTAAATAAATATTTTAGTCATGTAAAAGGAACATATACTAATTTAAACAAAATGTATAAATGAATTTCTTATTATTTTGAATAAAAATAGTTCTATTTTAATCTAAAGGAGGCGTTTAGTTTTCAAAAGATTCCACAGGGAAGTACTTTCGGTTATGCTTCTGTTTCTCATTAACAATACCATTTATAGCTGGACAATGACGATTGGCGTAGCTAGTTCTGAATGGGCCCTGTATCAAATTTCCTTGGGAGTCCTTTCTAGAGGCCCCTTAACGTTTTCCGATTTTTTGCCACCTTTTGGGGCCCCTAAAGGTAGTATCGTTGATACGGCGGTAGCTACGCCCCTGACGAAGGTGTTGTTTACCTGTTGAGTAGAGGAGAATTTTGAGATGAGATCCAGAAAGTAAATGACAGAAACTTTATTCTCCCCCACCTCCCTTCATTTGAAAGCAAGATACTTTAGTCCAGTGATTGGTATTTACGGTTTTGAAAGGTCATATGACTTTCAGAAAATAATTTGGGAGTGAAGAAATTCTTTGGTGGATTTTCAAACCAAGTTAATCCTTAAAAAAACTATTCCTTTCTGTTGAAATATCGACCCACCTTATAAAAGTTAAAATATTTAATAAATATATCAGTTTTTCAAACACATTTCTAAATGTTTTTCTCAGGTATCATTCCAAATAATTTTTGTTGAAACAGTTCATAGTGATTTGATCTCTTTCTGCACGGAATGATTCTTTTTAATTGGGTTAAATACTTCCTCATACTAAAAATAAAGAACGAATAAATTTTATCTCTTAATTAGGAAGTTTTCTTGATAAATAACTACCGAAAATACAAGTCGATCCGTGTAAAAGCCAGCAGAGAGTTTGTTCTTCAAAAATTTACGCGAAATTCAAAACAAGGTAATTCGCTACCTGACCGACTCACTTGCAGGGTGTGTAGGGGGTACAGACACGATTAAGAATCCCATAGGAATGGAAGGGTGCAAAGGCCACAGTTACGAGCTATGATGCAAAGAAGAGAAAAAGAACCGAAACACATCAGTGGGACAGAGCATATTTTTTGGAAAGGTTGTACTACAGCAGGTGTTCGAAAGAGCATGGGCTTCTTTTGCAGTCACATAAATAGTTTGGTGTACGAGACGCCCGTTCCTCCAGTTGAAGGAGTCACTCGAATATCTGTAGCTTCTGGAAGGATACATGACATGCCTGAAATCTTCCAGAATGTAAGGAATCCCATGCAGTGCCACTGTCAGGCTTACCAGACGACTTTTGGTTGTCATTTCGAACACCTGTTGCAGAGCAACCTTCAATAAAATGTTTTCTGTCCTAGTGATGTGTTGCTATTTCTTTTTCTCTGCTTCTTTTCACTATAGCTCGCAACTACGGTATATGTGACCCTGCATTCCTATGGGATTCCTAGTGTTCTCTGTACCCCCTGCAAGTGAGTCGGTCAGGTATACAATCTCCCTGAATAAGCTGAATTGAAAGAAACCAAAATCTCCGTAATTTTCAAATATATATAACGAGGGCTTTGGGCGACGGACCACGTAATTTTGAACCATGGTCAAGCGACGTGGACGACACCTGAGCTGGCACCCCCTCTCCTAACTACCACACCACACCAACGGGAGGACGTTTCAGCTCTCGACAGATTTAACGTGCATCGCTGCCCTACACGGCGGGTCTTTAGTGGTACTTGGCTCGAGCTCGTGACAAGGCAAGCCACGGTCCGATACCTATACCACTCGGCTACCGCGGTCACTTTCAAATATATCACAATGAGGGTGAAAATTTTGTCAAGTATTGCTGTGAAGGAAAACGCCATATGCCACAGACATTAGTTTTGTTTCTGGTAGCCCTATCGGAACCCAACACATCCCCCTCAGTTATTTCTTGCATTGTACACTATCTGCGCTATTAGTACTTTTTGTGCAATTTTTTGGGGGGGAGGGGGTTGAGAAAAATGAGCGGTAATGATCGT
This sequence comes from Trichonephila inaurata madagascariensis, assembly GCA_019973955.1. Lineage (NCBI taxonomy): Eukaryota > Metazoa > Arthropoda > Arachnida > Araneae > Nephilidae > Trichonephila > Trichonephila inaurata. Next base: position 724,346 of record BMAV01015810.1, on the reverse strand, counting down.
CGACCTGTATTTCATGCCCTGGAGGCATAACTCGCAGCATAATGATCACATACATTGGACATCCCTATGATTGGGTGTAATTTTTACGAACTATTCGAAAACTCAGATTCAGACAGTGACTTTAAAGGATTTATGTGATTTTTTTTCTTTTAGAATAAAAGTGTTATTCAAAACACTCAAGAGATTAAAATAGCACACCAACGGAAAATATTTTTAAGAAAAACGTGTTTCCTAAACTACCTTTTTTCCAAAATTAGTGGCTCTGTAAATAAGTCAGTCCCCTTATTTTAAATTTAAAAACGTTTCAAAAAATCTCGCCTTTTACATGGAAATATGCGGGAATTATTTTACTTAATTCTTATTGACCAATGGCCCAACGAGAAACAAAAAGTTTAAATATTAGATAAAATATTAATGCTTTAGAATTAAAAAACGGGAAAATACGAGATTCCCACCTTTTGACAAAGAAAACAGAAAATAACTATTATGCAGAATGACATACCAGTCATGAGAAAATGTTCTGAAATACTGGATTCTTTTGAATAAAAACTTTGAAGTCACGGCTTTATGTTTTAAATTGAATACAGTGAAATACGTTTAACGTAAAAACGCTTAAGACGAAATATCGGTTAACACGAAATAACACAATAGTCCCAACAAAATAATATGCATTTTTCCTCTTAATACAAAACGAAAATCACTTAAGGTATCCGATTGGTTTAAAATCAGCATTTTCATTACAAAAAAATCTAAATTTATTTTATAGTCTATTGTTGTAGCCTGTTTAATAAGCTTTCTAAAACTATGGTGCTTTTAATTCTTAGTCAGATAGAAAAAAAGTTATAGCTGTTTTTGTTTGAGGTAGTAAGCCGAAATCGAAACCGGAAATGTGAGTTTTAGGTTGATTTTCACCTGCAAAATGAGATCTTAATTCATTTAAATATTTTAACGAATTCTTTTTATGTTTAGTAAATTTTATTTCACTTTATAAATGTTTTAATAGATATATTTTGCTTTAAAATAGGCAACAGTTAACTGATTGCAATGTTGGTTTTGATTTAAACGAGTTGCTATCTTTTTATCATTTGTGTTCAAAACTAGATCTCTTTATAACTTTTTATTAGTACTTTTATATATAGTTATTTTTAATTAAATTTAAGTTGTCATGCCAAAAACAAGATCAATAAGGCAAAAAAATAAGAGATTCCCAGAGAGCAGTATATGTTGGAGAAACGTCGATAAAAATATCAACGGATCTTCCAAATTCAGTCATTAATTCTATTAAAAAGACTTATAAGGAACTTTGCGATCAAAATCTCCTAAGAAAATGTCTTCACGGGAATGCTCAGAACTGTAATGAAAGTCTTAACAATGTCGTGTGGAGTATAATTCCGAAAGACAACTTTGTTGAGCAACAAACACTCCGTTTAAGGAATTATATCGCAACAATACTTTTTAATATTATGGGTTTGCTGGTCTATTACCTCTACTTTAAAAGTTAGGAATGAAATTATGTTCTGAAATGAAATGATATTTTTGGTACCTCGACAAAACGAGAACTGTTGATTCTACGAGGCATTCTAAACCAGATAAGAAACTGTCTCGCAAAAAAAGCAAGGCCCTTCAAAAATATAAAAGTTTGAAGTATGAGGTTCAGGAAGGCACAACATACAAATCTGGTGAGTTTTAAAACCTTCCTAAATCATTAAAAAGTTTTATTGCAAATATAAACCTTATTCTGCATTTTGTGAAGAATGTTATTTTTGGACATAATGGTTAACGGTAAGAGTGATATTTCTTAAAGTAAATGAAGTATTCTTATGAAATTTTTTGAGTTTGTTCTTTGTGTTATAATGAATGCTTTCTGCTAAAAGCTAAGGGTAACTTTTCAATTAAAGTATTTTTTTTATGTAATTTTATATGAAAAAAAAAGTTTTTTAAGAAAATTCTGGGTTTTTTCATCTTGAGCACCTGTATTTCATAATTTTACTGTAGAATTTGAGCTTTTTTAGTATAAAGCATAGTTAAACGTTAAAGAATTGTATTCCTGCAAATATTTGATTTATTTTTGTGATATATATTTTTTTAGATTTGTTTGCAAAAGAGCATTTTTTTGTAATATTTTGGTAGAAATTTCTCAATATTTTGAAAAATAAGCTTTCAAAAAATTCTTCTTGTTGTATTTTTATAGTTTTGTGCAACAATTAAAAAATAACAACTAAATGAGTATTTAAGTTATATTTTAGAAAATTATCTCCAAACCCAGTCGGATACCTTAACACGAAAAGATTTCCCTTCTGGGAATGAACAAAATACTCAAAACCCTGCCATGTAGTCAAGATTTTAGAGGGATTGAAATGAAAGAAAGGTGGCTTCACATGTTTCGTAGAAAGAAGGCTAATTTGTCTTTGAAATACCTTTGGAATAGCCTGTGAAAACGAGCCAATTTTGTTTATCTAAGCTACTTTCATTTTCCGCCCCTGCAAACGCCACACAAAAACATTTCATCTCTCATTAGTTGGTTTTGGAATTCTATGACGAGTATATTGCAGTGTGAGTAAAAATCAGTAAGTTTGAAGGAAGTTTTTTTTTCTTCTGTTTTAGAAGAATTTTTTTGCGAGCACAATGGCAAAGAGCTCATAAGGAACGAAAACTACTACTTCGCTTACAATGAAGATGAAGCTACTTAAGGCTGTTGATGAGGAGCTGAAGACTAAAATGGAAATCTGTAAACATTTTGGTAATACTAACTCAAAATAATTAATAATAATTTTAAAAAAGAGAGCAAATTACGGAAATGTTTGAAAGAAGTAAATTAGAGCCAGAGCTCTCCATGTAAATATGTAATCTAATAACCTTAATTTTGTTGAATATGTGTCTTTTTTTAGCAATATCCTTTAGCACAAAATTCTTTTAACACGAAAAAATATTTTAGTCCTTTCAGTTTCATATTTAAGGTATCCGACTACGTTCGAAACCGTGGTTTTAAAAAAGCGCATAAATGGATAATTTTCATGATATTTAGTGTCACTTAGATTAGAATACATGTATAAAATTATTTTACGAACATTTTGACAAAAAGAATTATTTAAATACAATATTTCGGCAAAAAATTAACTTAGAATAACCATTTTCCAAAAAGTTTTCCTTTTGTCAAAAAGGCTTCTATTATAATAATACTTTGCCTGTATATAGCTCAGACCTCCGTACAGAGGCTCAACTATGACTTTTGAAACATTCACATTATTTTCAGAGTTACAACCCATTGAAATAATTATCGGCGTTTTTTTCTTAAAATTTCTCCCCTCTGTTGTCGAAAAAAACATGGATAAACCCACTTCTAAATTACATAATTCAAAAACTCTAGCCTCTGTATGAGCTATATACTGGCAAAATATTATTATAATAGAAGCATTTTTCACAAAAGCAGAATATTTTGAAAATGGGTCATTCTATGTTAATTTTTTGTCTCAAAATATTGTACTTAAATAATCTTTTATTGTAATACTATTCTTAAAACAACTTTATGTACATTTTCTAATCGAAGTGACAGTAAATATCATAAATATTATCCATTTATACGCTTTTGCAAAATCCCAGTTCCGAACGTAGTCGGATACCTTAACGATTTTCCTTATATTTATATAAATCTACTAGATGAAACTATACATTTTTTTCTTTTTATTGATCAAATTTTAAAATCGAAGAAATGTGTAACAGATAAATTTATATTTTTACGCAATATCTGGATTTCGCTCTTATTGTACAATAACAACAAAGAGGTCGCTGAACTATCAACTCCATCGCATAGTGCGAGTTTTTCTTTTTCTTTCCTTTCCTTTCACTTTAACATTACACTCGAGTTTTAGACAGAGAAAGTCACTCAACGTGAGCTGATGAAGCTTCTTTTTTTCGTTGTGCTGAAACACTGCACCTTTTCTTCATAATCGCACATAAAAATATTTTCTCTAAAAATAAACTCCATTTGCCAACTTAGACAGAAGGGGAAAAAATGATAATAATTGTGCGCAGTTCTCTTTCGTGACAGATAGTGTGTCTCCTGATATTGTACTTGTCCCTCTCCTATTCTTTTTCTTTTTTTTTTTTTTTTTTTTTACTGTTCCTTTAAGACGAAACATGATTTCTAGATTAGTTTTTTAAATTTTTCGGTTGCGTTGATCAAAAAAAAGGTTTTGAATGATGGATGATGGGTTTTAAAGTCATTTTATTCTTTTCAAAAATTACAACTCAACACTACTGCGCGAAATAACTAAGGGAATGTCAACAAAACACACTTTGCTTAGTTTATATGTCCATTTTCAACAAAATCAATTCTATTGCTTGTGAGATGTTTACAATTATAATTCTGTGCAAAGAAATTTATTTAAATAAAAGTGGATTCCTTAACTTAGCTCAAAAAGTTCAGATATTTGTTCTTTTATTATTTTCTTCTCGTCATTTCGATAATTCGTCTGCTATACATAAAATTTTAGCTCGTAAAATTTACGCATAGAAAAAAAAGTATCGATAATTTCTTTGTGATATTTTTTAATAAACTTTTCTAGAAAACATTTTGAATCGACTTAATCTGATTCTAAATCCACATGATGCTCTCGTAAAACTTATACGAGGGTCATTTTGAAATTTTTGAGATGCACCTTTGTTTTTAAAATTATATTTACAAAATTTTAGGAGTGTTCAAAGTGGTCTCCTCCAGCACAGCATCAATGCACTTTTGTAGACGAATTTTCCTCAAATTAAATGCCTCAAACCATTCATTTCTTGGAATGAAAGAAAAAAATACATTTATAGCCACACCAATCTCTTCTTCTGATTGAAAACAACGTCCACATAAGTTCTTTAGATTAAAGTATAACCAAAAAAGCCACACATAACTAGATAAGGAGAATAAGGTAGATGTTCTATCACTTTAAGGTATCCGACTACGTTCGGAACCATGATTTTCAAAAGGCGCATAAATGGGTAATTTTCGTGATATTTAGTGTCATTTAGATTAGAATACATTTATAAAACTGTTTTAAGGACATTTTAATAAAAAAATTTATTTAAATACAATATTTCGGCAAAAAGTTAACTTAGAATAATCTTTTTTCAAAATGTTCTCCTTTTGCGAAAAAGGCTTCTATTATAATAATATTTTGCCTGTATATAGCTCAGACCTCCGTACAGAGGCTCAATTATGATTTTTGAAAAATTCACATTATTTTCTGAGTTACAACCCATTGAAATAATTATCAGCGTTTTTTTCTTAAAATTTCTCCTCTCTGTTGTCGTAAAACATGGATAAACCCATTTCTAAGTTATATATTTCAAAAATTCTAGTTGAGCCTCTGTACAGATGTCTGAGCTATATACAGGTGAAATATTATTATAATAGAAGCATTTTTCACAAAAAGAGAATATTTTGAAAATGGGTCATTCTATGTTCATTTTTTGTCAAAATATTGTACTTAAATCATTTTTTATTGTAGTACTATTCTTAAAACAATTTTATGTACATTTTCTAACCTAAGTGACACTAAATATCATAAATATTATCCATTTATACGCTTTTGCAATGTCACGGTTCTGAACGTAGTCGGATACCTTAATTAGTTTTTGTTTAAAGACGCACGACATCACCAAATGCTAATTACAGCCATTGAACGTATTCGTCTTGATTTAATCCCGCATATAATATATTCTCATATCAACTCAATTTCTATTCTATCTAAAATTTATTCTAGGCTAATCAACTTGAAGTAAGACAGTAAACTCTTCTGAGTTAAACTTTTTTTATTTATTTTGTAACTTCATGTCTGAGGGTCTCTCAAAATTTCCCTCGTATTACGACTCATCACTTAATATTTCGGAAGTTCTCTATTGAAGAAATTTATAGACACCCTGTATTATTATAATCATGCTGAATCAATGCATACATTTTTAATATTTTCTGTAAATATTGTTTCTTAAAAGATGACTTCAGCTTTGTTCTTAGTTTTTCTGCTTATTTTTTTCGGCCATGGTCGCCACGTGGTCACCGGCGATTCATAAGTTCTCACTGTGTAGAGGGGATGA
>BMAV01015810.1:664247-713268 GCA_019973955.1 Trichonephila inaurata madagascariensis | reverse complement strand
TCCAATATTTCAACTCATAGCTTATGAAAATAAAAGTTGTTTTTATTTTTCTATATAATTCTTTGTTTCATTCATGCATAAACATATCAACTTTTTTTTTTTTTTTTTTTTTTTTTTTTTTTGCCACATTTCGCGTTAATCAAAACTGTACTTGTCCTTTATTTATTTATTTTGCATTTTACCGCTTTTTGCTTAACTTTTGACCCAGTCAGATTCCTTTAAAACTCATCTGTCTCCAATTATCTTTCACTACTTATTTAAGAATGGACGAAAGACTAAAAAAAGCTGATTTAACTTCCTTTTATTTCGGACAAATGTTAAAGCAAATAAAATTTTTATTCATTACTTTAATATTAATAAACTGTAAAGAAAATCTAATTTCAGTTCCTTAATTGCACTGGCGTACACCCCAGAAACCCCCGCATCGCAGGGGGGGGGGGGGAACAAGACTACTAGGAGGCCCCAAATCTGACTTTGGAGAGGGGCCCTAATATTCTCCGTCACGCCACTGTTACAGTGTTATTGATTGATTGTTTGTTTATTAATTTTCCGATAGCTGATAATACACGAGAGTTATTGGAGAAAAGGTGCTTGTGATTTTGAACCTCGTTAAGTGGAAAGGCGACATTTGAGCTAGCATCAGATTCCCACATTATTGCGCCAGTCTCAACTTATTTGACAATTCCTCTACACGGTGGGTCTTCAATAATGCCAATGAATGAGAAGTAACGCCAGTTCGCGAGCCTGACCACTCTGCTATCATGGTCACAGTAATGTGCCATTCAAATAAGTAAGGATGCGTCAGTGGTGTAGCGTAGCCTCATTAGAGGGACGCTTACTACCCCTATTGTCAAACCCAAGGGTGAGCAGAACAGTCAGATGGATTATTTTATTCGTCAAAGGGGACTACAGATTCTTCTCTCACACTCTAGGTTGCTGAGACGACTCGCGAACTGCCTTGATGTTACTCCTTTTTCTTCTTACAAAGGTAAATAGATTCTCCAGGTGCCTTTGCTTCACGGTGCTCTTTTGAAGGAATCCACCTGTTTTCGAGACCCTTCCATTCATTCATTCCCTCGCACATGTTGGTCGAGATGCACTTGTTTGGAAGGAGTGTCGGCCTTTTGTGAGGAAGAAATACCAAGGAGTGTATTTCCAGAGATAAAGTGACAGATCGACACCTTTGCATGTGGCTTACGCGGTACGGCGACATAGATATCTCAGTCGCGATAGACTTTTGTCCCGAAAGATCCAATGGCGATTCGGATCAACGCAGAGAATGCCGGGTGCAGACCCGTGACTCTCCCCGGGGGGGGGGGGGTTAAAGAATCGTTTCGGAAGGTGACGGAGACGATCGGGAGACCAGCAAACTGCGATCAGAATTTCTGCAAGATAGAGCGACCGAGACTGCAGGGCAGCCGCACCAGTGATTGATCTTCTGCGAGATCATAGAACTGCGATCCGCGCGATCATTTTCCCAGCGAAAGTCTGCGGGTCAGCGAAGAATAGATTCCGTAATAATGGTGTTCATTTCATAAATTAATTGGTAAATAAAATGACATTTGACCAAAACTGTGGAATCCCTCTCTCTCTACCCAAGAAAACACACTTGGGGGTCACTACATTACAGTGGAAAGATAACAATGACACGTAATCTGGATGAAATATAAAGTTAAATAAAACATTTAAAACTACTAGAGAGAAGGTAAAAACTGTTACGAATTTTGTATCAAATAGTGTAAATAGTTTGTATTTGGATGTGTAATGCCTTTATCTTACTCTAAATTAGATTTAATTAACGTTAAAATTGTATAACATTCACAAGAGACTCAAACGCCGTCCCTTACGTTATAATGGTGATTCAATGGGAATTTGACGAAATCTCTCTTGTGGTGATAGAGCCAAGTTGGCATCATTTTTCGCGACCATTTTTGGCGAGTTCGAAACCCTCTGGATTCTTCTAGAAGTTAGTAGAGAAATCTACTAATTTCAAGACCTATGACGCAAACGGGTATTTTCTGAATTATCCGCGAGGGATGTAAATAGAGAGAGATGTTCGCCGAAAGTCTGTCTGGTTTTGAATAGCTATCAATTAGTATTGCTCTGATTGTTGAAGTGAATAGTGATTACTTCGGCTGTTGAAAGAGCGGTTGCTTGTGAATAATCTTTTATACGTACGTGTATTTTAGACACCGATAATTGTGTCTGCGTACTGTGGAAGGTGTAAAGACCTTCTGAGATGTATTCTGCGAATATTGCTGATGAATCCTGTATTTCAAGAATTGAATTTTCGACAGTAAATTCTCATCGCTCTTAAAGAACTGTCTTGTACTTTGCGACTGATTTGCATAAAATCCTCGAACTCCGGATATACGTAACAATACGATACAAAATTTAAAATTACAGTTTTTTTAATTAATCACATTTCGTGTGCTGTCTCTTAAATTAATGCATACTTGAACAAATGCAATTTGTGAAGGGGAAAATATTAGAATGACACATTAAGTCATATATCTTCCAATTCCATAAGATATGAATTATACTCATGGACAAAATAATTAGCAAACCAAGAAGGAGTCGTCAAAATGAAACGAAATTTTACATACGTAATGACTACTTTAATATAAGCAAATGATTAAAAAATCAAAAAAAAGGATCATTTATTTAAATTTATTTAAGAGAAAAAGGCAAAAAACGTAGGATTTAATACCCTGTTGAACCCCCTCTAGCGCGAATGCACGATGCGATACGATCGGGCATTGAGGCATACAAGTTCTGTATGATATCTTGAGACACATTTCGTTCCATATTTGCTGTAACCTTGCCTCTAGTTCGTTTAAACTCGTGGGATGCCCAACTCGCCATCTCAAATGATCCCAGATATGCTGTATTGGAGACAAATCTGGGGATCAGGCAGGACAAAGAAGGGTAGTAACAGAGCGGAGACAGTCTTGTGACACTTTTGCCGTGTGAGGCCGAGCATTGTCTTGTTGAAAAATGGCTCCTGAGAGCCGTTGAATGAGTGGCAACACGTATGGATACGGGATGTTCTGGACATACCGCAGGGCTGCCATGGTGCCACGGATCAGTACTGGGGTGACCGTGTATTGTAGGCAATGACATCCCGTAGGCTGTGGGAGCGGTGTGTCGCTGTAAAGCAAATGCAGGATTGAGGCGTTCACCACGGGGTCTCCACACACGAACACGATTGTCATCACTGCTGAGATTGAATCTGGATTCTTCGCTAAAGACGACCTGGTTCCATTCCGCAGCAGTCCAGTTTCCTCGAGGCGTCGATGGGTGGGCGTTAAGGACAGCACACGCAATGGGCGCCGCGATCCTAAATGTCTTTTAGCCAGACGCCTTCGTATGGTTCGAGAAGACACAGGAGCCCCTAGAGAAGGTGCTACCTGTGCCTGAATGGCGGCCGATGAAGCAGTTGGCTGTACGCGTGCATTTCTTACGATGTGGCGGTCTTCTCGACGACTGGTCTGTCGAGGGCGTCCTGAGCCTGGTCTTCGTGTAAATGACATCCCTCGGATCCACTGGTCCCAACACCTCCTCATAACACAATCAGAGCGGCTTAATTGACGAGCTACCCACCTAGCCCAGCTTCCATCATACCGATGATCCTCCCCCTCTCAAATTGCAACAGCTGCTCGTATTGTCTTCGAAAACGGCGTAATGGCATATCTACCTCAGCTCTTTCTTTGTAAACGATTCAACAACTCAAAATGCTTTGGTTACCTGTTTTATACTCCACGGAGAACGAAGTTAAACGCCAATCACGCTGCATTTCTAATCATTTGCATATCTCCCCGACATGTACCTTCATGCCAAGTTTCGTTAGGATCCCGCAATTATTTCTTGGTGCGCTAATTTTTTTGTCTATGGGTGTACTGAAGTGGGCTATCGTCCCCCTTTTGGGAAGACAATCCTTCTTTTATAGTTTCAGTCCTTCCTCAAAAAGTGTCCTCTTGTCCTCCTTTTCAATATTTAAAACTTATCCGTTAATCTTTATACATAGATTCCAGGCCGAAGTTTTATGCGTGTGTTTGAAGAAATTTGAACACTGAAAGCATATTTAAATTCTGATAAATTAGAACAATGGGAAAATACACATGCTGAAATTGATAAAAGATGGGTATAAATATTTAACCATTTCAAAAATGAAAACATTCCACATGAAAATTTACTTATTCTTGTTGAATTTACGTTGTGCTGCCCAGGAGCTAATGCAGAAGTAAAAAAAGTTTTTTTCAATTGGTACTGATTTTTAGACAAGTGAGAAATCAAGATTGAATGTTAATACTTCAGGTGCAATACTTCCGTAAAATTCAATAGGAAAGATATTACTTGCTCCGAAATTTACGATACATTAAAAAATAATATATTGACAAAAAAAAAAAAAAATAATAATAATAATAATTCATTCAATGGAGAAATTTACCTTGTAATTTTTTTCTTAAATCTTTCGTCCTCCTTTTCACCGGCTGCCTTATTATTACATATATCGTTGTGAAGTGGCATTTGCAGTCAATATGCATTTTAATTCAAATAAATTATAATTTCTAGAAAGTTATAAAGTCTAACACAAAAGGTTGTTATTTTTTTAAATAAGTCTATACTTACATTTGATTCGAATGGAATCAGAGACAAAAAAGGAATTCAAGGGGGAGGTATACAAATTCAAGACTTGTGAAGAGTCTTGAATCAACAGCGAAAACGACAATTCACAGAAGCATCATCAAGAGGCTGTGCTTCGTGGCCTTTTCACAGGATTGAACGAGGACATTCAGCAGATTCGTGCGCGCAGGAGCTTAAATTGCGATCAATCATGCGGAGAACATTTCATCCGTGTCAGTCAGCGTACTTAGCAAATTTTTTAAAAAAAGTTTCTCTCTCTCTTATTTTTTGAAACACCCAAAACGTAAATATGTAAAACGTTCATGTATACAAAAATTTATTCATACGTTCAAAGGCATGATAAAAAAAAAACTAGTACATCCAGCTGAGTGCCCAATCAAAGAAAAAAAATTAATATAAATTATAAACGTATGCAAACATAATAAAGCAGTTGAATTATTTAAGTCATTTAAAACGACTATACATCATCGGCTAAGGTGAAGACATTTTATTCTGAAGTCGAAAAATGGACAGGGATCTATTTCGTTTCGATTTGAGTAGGATGACACAATTCCCATTTCTGTGAAATATTATCATTTTATCTTTTATATTATTTGCAACCTCTGCATTGCAATATAAATAAAAGAAAATTCTTACGACTTGTTGAAAATGAAATTGAAAAATTTTGTATTTATATATTGTTTTTGAATTAAAAACACCGTAGAATAACAGATATATATTTGTTATAAAACCCGTGAATTTATATACATATTTTTGTGAAAAATGTATCCAACTTTTATTTAGTTCCATAACGTTTAGCAATTATTTATAGACGAAATTCTCAGAAGCACACGAGGGTTATTGCGATGGACCAAGTACTTTGGACACTTGCGTCAGCTTCTCCAAACTGCCACACCAAGCCAACATGAGAATTTTGAACGTTGGCGGATTTAATGTGCCTCAGTCCTTTCACACGGCAGGTTTTAAGCGGCATCGGGATTCGAAACAGGATTCTACTGAAGTTATCCCGAATAAGACTAGGTTGCTGTGATCATGACGTTAAACGAAGACAGCCCCCAAGAAAATTTTTAATAGGAATCATTTTAGCACATTTGTATTCAAATCACAATGAACGTGGAGTGAGTGAATATTAACGTCGCACTTTTCAGCTACTCGAGGGCTTTTGGCGACGGACCTCGTAAATTTGAACCATGGTTAAGTGACGAGGACGACACCTAAGCTGACAACCCTCCTCCTAACTTCCACACCGCGCCAACGGGAGCCTCGACAGATTCGACCTACATTCACCCTCTACACGTAGGGTCTTCAGCGGTACTAAGCTCGAACTCACGACATGCCGACCACGAGTCCTTTACTTTGACCACTGGGCTACTACGGTCACCAGCGAACGCGGAAGCTAAGATCTCGCAGTTGGCGTTGTTATGATTAAGCCGTGCGTTCGAATCTCGATGCCACTACATATTTTCTTGCTGCAAGGATAATGCGTGTGAAAACTCAAAATTATCACGTTGATCTGGAGTGGAATAGAGAATGGGTTGCCATCTCGAGTGTCGTCTTCGTCATTTGAATTACGAGGCCCGTCGCCAACATCCCTGAAGTTGTTTGAAAGAGCGACGCTGCACTAGTACAACAATCCAACAATCATTCATCCTCACTCGGTCAATCTGTTGCAGTAACAGTACATCTTGTTCACACGGAATCAGTTAACCAATTAAAGGAGATGTCCTTTTCTACCACTACTCTTAAATCAAATAGCATTTCTAAAAAAAAAATCTTTAGCACATTTTTTTTTAAATACTTGAAATTTGCATTGGGACATTTCACACCCAGGCTCATAACTTTTACTAGTCAGCACCTCATCGCTTTGACTCTCAGATGAGTTCTCCATTTGATTTACCTCTTTTTTTAACACACTCATTTCAATCCACTTATAGTTTACCAGTAATAAAATTAAAACGACCTCCACTCCAGTATCAACACGACTAAAAAGCATGAATGAAAAAGGCAGTTGGTGTTTCACAACATGCACTTGAAAAATAAAAAACAAAGAAAAAGCTTGGAATCTTTTCATCATTCTGTTGATGTCTGAAATGATTTCGTGCCGAAGTGCGATATTTCAACACCCACTGCGTTTATCAACCGTTTTGGCTCGACGCGACCTTCCTTAGTTCTCTCGGCCCTATCTAAAATCTAGCAAAGAAATTAAATACAGAGAGAAAAGTAAGCGTTTACGATCTATAATTCTTTGAATAACTAACCACACATTGTTTTTATTTTCAGAGTAACTTAAACCAACAATTTATGTACTAGAAGCTGCAGTAAAGACGAAGAATTATCGCTAAATTTACGATTGTTCGTGTGGCGTTGAAACCCGAATGATTTTTTGAAACATTTTTTCCCCCTGTTCCCCCATTTCCTGTTCGTATTTACTATCCAGATGTTCACACAGGAAAAATACGGTTTTCTTAAAACATGCGGATGAAATAAAAGCCGTAAGTTGAGTCGTAAATTATTGCAATATAATTTCTCTGCAGCTGTTCTTACCATTTTAAAAGACCGATGTTGCTCTTCAATCAAATGATTAAAAATGCTCTAAGCATCACCCATAAAAATATTTGTAAAAAAAAAAAAAGCTTAGCCCGTTGACTGTTTTTACCAAATCAAAAATTATCGCCAAATACCATAATATTCATTAGCTAATAATAATAAAAAAAACTTTCTTATGCGTGCTGAAGCACCTTATTTATAATTAAAAGTTGGATGAATTCTTGCAACTTTTTGCGAAATCTCGATGCAACAAATTCTTCAAATTCTCCGCCTATTTACTGGAAGGCAAGCTAAAATGTAAGTATAAAAAACAAAATGTGTTGAATGCACAGTAATAGAACTGAACCATCTCAGAAATTAGTAGAAGTTCGAAGGAAATGCTCCTCTATAGTGTGTGGTCTCCCAAGAACTATGTATTGAATTGTATCATACATCAATTTTGTTTTTGAAAAAAGCAATTTGAGAAAAATGAGGCAAATAAAATCGCCTAATACACTGCGAAAAGTACAGAAAAAATTTACAAATTAAAGAACAATGAAATGTTTCTCATAGAAATGGTTCAAAGGAGTATAAGCTGAAGGTGTTCTATTTCTTGAAAAAAGGGATCACAGCTGAATTTAAATCAAGCTTAGAAATACTTGAGTAAAATACATAATTGGAAAAATGATAATATTAATACTGGTGTGTGTGTTATTCAAATAATAACTGGAATTCAAGTTGGTCTTTTCCTGTATTTATTGGTAAAAATAATAAATTTAAATAAAACAAAACTTAATAAGATTTAACAAATTTACTTACCTAGTTAAAACATTAGACTGAAATATAATCAAGACCGAGTAAACAACGACACATCTAGTGGTGCCGAAGCCAAATTCAAGATCAAGACTGAGGCAGAATCCGTAACATATGGTTTTCGTCGGGATAGACCACGTAGGGTCTGAGTGTGGTGACAGCTACGCTCCACCCACTCAGAACCAGCTGATCCATATAATTCACAACAATAATAGGGCAGTTTACGATATATGAAAACCTTTCAAAGAAAAAATTAAAGTTTTTAAAAAACTAGAAGACACGCTTTATGTTTAATCGAACTAAAAAGTAAAAAAAAAATAATAATTCTTAAAATTCTTAACGAGAAAATTAATGTCATTCGGGTAAAAGCGTGGGGTACTCTATATCAATTGCTCCATAATTTCATACTAGTTCTATTCCAAAATGCCGAGTTAGTGTAAAAATGTAGTACAAAGCACACTCCACGTTTTTGCCACTATGACATCAATTTTCTCGTTAATCATTTTATTCTAAAAAAAAAAGTTTTTTTTTTCTAGTTCGATTTAACATAAAAGTGTGTTTTTAAGTTTTTCCAAAATTTTATTTATTTTTCATTGTTTTTAGTTCGATCTACAATAAAAGCATGCATGTTTAGTTTTTGTAACTATCATTTATTCATTGATGAATTAATCTGAAATGCGTCATATTTTAGAATCTGGACTACCCATTGGCATGCAATGAGTGCGTCGATACGGCCTGATTTGCAAAACGTAGGATCAATCAACTGAAGGAAATCTGGAAGAGCTATTTCATGCGAAAGAAGGTGCTAAATCAGGGGCGTAGCCGCTGCCGTATCAAACCCCAAGCTACAGGGGCCCCAACATATGTAACTGCAGTCCCACTAACAGGGCTTTCATATCTAAAAAAGGGCCCCGAAGGAATTTTAATACAGGGCCCACTCAGAATTAGCTACGCCAGTGATTTAAAGCAAAGACGTTTTTAGCTAAAAAGAGTTCAATATTCTCTCTGAAATTTGCATCAGTATTAGACACAAAAGTACACCTTTTGAATATAGGAGTTCGTGAGAAATTATTTTTTTAAAATCCGGTGACCTCTGAATCAATTCTCAGCTGTTTTGGTAAAATGATGCAATGAATGATGTTTCATTCCACAGATTCGACAAGAGAATTTAGAAAAACAGACTTTATGTCTGAGTTTAGCGGCAGTGCTTCTCAAACTTTCCATATTTGGGACCCAATTTTCATCGCCCCCCCCCTACAACAACAATGTATTGCATGCAGTAATAATGTACTTCGACATTAAAGCTATAATGCGACTTTAAAATTATAAAACTGCACATATTATCAATATATGTATTATATTTTGAATATGACAAGCCCATGGAATTCACTAGTAATTACTAAACTTGCCTTTAATTTGGTATTGATAAATAAATTATTAAATACTTTTTGCCGCACTGAGCATCTTAATGATAATATTAAGATCTATCTTGAGCACTAAGTATCTTATATCATCGAGAATATGCATTTTGTTTTTTATCATGTCAGAATGTATTTTGTTTTGCTTCCTTTCGGTAAATTGATAATTATTTTAAATCTTTTATTTTTTACTTTTCGATATGCTTGCGTCCCCCACGTAGGGTTATCATGGCACCCCTAAGGGGGGGGGGGGGCGCCACAGTTTGAGAAACGCTGAGTTAGAACATAAACCTTTTTTTCACACACACTAGTCTTTTTTTTTATTTCCATTTTCAGAAAAACTAAACAATTGTTTATATTATGGTAAGAAATTTGACGCAAACGTTTTCGCTTTTATGGAGTTCTTAATATTTAGTCGCCAAATCTGGAAATCGTTATTCCTGATGATCCTGATCAGGACAATGGAACAAAATTATGATATTGAATTGTCATCGATCCTTGACAAGTGTGCAAATTTTCGAATTAATCTGATCTTTTAAAGTGGGTAAAAATCGAGTTCTAAGATTCCGTTACATAAAAGTGAAACTTATAAAAGCGTGTTAAAAAATACCATATATACCAGAGGTCACCAAAGTGGTGGTCCACCGACCTCTAGTGGTACGCGAGAAAATTTCATTGGTCCCCAGAAAAATTTGTGTGGAATATTCTTACTCATCACGTTAAGTTATGCTTTAAGATGCATTGAAACTCAGATGAAATCCTAATAAACGTGAAACGTTATAAAAACGCTATTTCATAGCATAACGCTCGGTAAAAAACTCATAAAGCTGTAGCTTCATCGTTTTAATGACATGTTTTGTCTCGTCTCGTTTCACACTCTTCTAATGTTTCACTCTCCTGTATGTCACGAAGCATTTAAAGGTGGGCTCACGGACGTATTGCAATATAAGATATTTTATTCGATCTCAAGTTGAAATAAATGCAGTTCTCCGTCTTGCAGTAGCAGTATTGGATCCAAAGATCCGTAATCTTATTTCAAGTAAGCAGGGACATCCATCTCACTAGGAATGTGTAATGATGAAAATTAAACCATTTTTTAATTGTTTTGTTTTTACAGTTTTTTTTTTTAAGTTTATTTTATTATGGTTTATTAATAAAGCTTTCATAATTTGGTTACAATTAATAGTTTCATTTTATTAACTAGGCAGATTTTTTATGTGTTCTTATAGATCACAACTTTTTTTTTATAAATATATTTAACACATAAAAAATTCTATTAGTAGTCCGCGGGATTTAAATTATGAGTTTACTGGTCCGTGAGGTCGAAAAGTTTGGCGACCGCTGATATATACACAACTCCTTTTCTTAAAATATATTATCTTAGGAAAATGAAGTTAGTGTTTTACGAGAAAATTTAATTATATAACAACAAAATATACAATAAGCCTTCTTAGATTCTAAATCATGTGTGTGAGTGTCAGTACACTAATGCCAAAAAATGAAGCTATGCTTGTTTTTTTTAAAGTAAAAATTGAGTGATTTAAATATCCCTAATATATGCATGAAACTTGACCCTACCCATCAAAATGAAGAACGCAAAAAATTGTGGTTCGAAAATGCGATAAAGCTTGAAAATAATTTAAATTCTGAAAACAACTGTGTGTTTCGTCTTTTTTAAAATCAAAATACTTTTGTAATTATTCTAATACAATTTTATTTCCTTGTGTTTGAATGTTAACATTGTTTTTATAACTGGAGAAACAATACTTTGGAGTAGAATGTAAAATTTTTGTTACATTTAAACTTCTGAAAATACGAATCTTTTAATGCTTGAAATGTTTTTGGAACTTACCTACTCATTCTACCTGAACTGATATGTTAGAATAACAACATTTTAGATTTGCTTTTCCTCTCGCAATTAACGAACAAAGCTTAGGCTCTCTTTAAAAAATAAATTTGCTTCTATTATTAAGTTTTAATAAGAAATAAATAATTTCCCATGCTGATACATTGCCAAAGCCGAACACATTTGCGAAAATGGCGCTCTGTTAAGGAAGAGAAACTCGATGACGAAGCAAATGAAAATCCATCCATCAAGCCTCACGTTGAACTTACCCGAACAATCGTCTACTTGAATGTTCCTCGTGGTTTGCGTGTTTTCGTTCTGGATGTTTGGCAACATAGGAAGCTGCGGTATTTTGTTCCCAGTAGTAGACGTCGTTCCATCGCTTCGGCACCATTCCACCTGAACCTTGAACCCTAGAACAGGCGCACAGGCTGAGAAGTATCCAAAAATATCTCATGACTCTCTTGCTCACACCACAAGGCTCCCGCTTTTGCCCATCCAACAGCATCAACAAACTGAAATAATAAAGAAGCATCTTTTATTTTTTATTTTTAATCTCAAAATCTGTTTCCTTGTCGATTAATTGA
Source organism: Trichonephila inaurata madagascariensis (assembly GCA_019973955.1). Classification (NCBI taxonomy): domain Eukaryota; kingdom Metazoa; phylum Arthropoda; class Arachnida; order Araneae; family Nephilidae; genus Trichonephila; species Trichonephila inaurata. The sequence goes on along the minus strand of BMAV01015810.1, from coordinate 701,431 downwards.
ATTCGGTAAAAAAGAATTCAATAGGTTGTAAACAGCGATTACAATTGCAAGTCTAAAAATCACTTCATTCGATTATGGTTTGTTTCGGAACTTCATTTAAATGTATGTTTTGGATAAAACAATGCCTTTGAGAGAGAATGAGAAGAAAGTGAATGAGAAAAGTATATGCATTGAAATTTTGAAAATGTTTACATAAAAGTACACGTTTTTGCGGACAAAGTAGTAAGAAGAAACACCATTCATATATCACACATAATATTCGAAAGAGTAATTATGATGAATATTCAATGCATGTCATAAGCCTTTATTAAAAGCTCCTACATGACCCACTCTACAACTGTGCAATGTTCCCTTTTTTCATTTGAGCATTTTTACTTAATATCTTATTTTATCGTTTGTTTTAGTAAAAATTTATTCTGGGATCTACTTCAGGGACGGGCGAATAGCAGACCACAAAGAGTTATTTTTCTGCGGCCTCTCAAAACAGAATACCTAATAAACAGAAAATGTTCTCTATATTTCGGTCAGCATCTATTTCAGAGATGCAAATTAACTGAATTAACTTGTAAGGCTCTCGTGAGAATTTCCACAAGCCATCTCACTCCTAATTGCAAAAAAAAAAAAAAAAAAAAAAATTGTAGAAAAATATGATAGAGTTCGTTTGTCTCCTTAAACTGATTTTAAAAGGAAATTTGCTTGCAGCTATAGGTATGAAATTTGCGCAATAAATAATAAAACTTCCGCTCTTTTATTTAACTTATATTTAACGATTTTTATATTGATTCCTATTCTCCATAATGTCAATTGAACACCATACAATGATTTGTAAAAGATCTTCCACTTCCACAATCGAGTCAAAACAATTGCCCACTCCTGACCTATTGAATTATGTGTAATAAAAAATAGTAATTTCATGAAATATTAAAAAAAAAAGTTCCATTTTTGAAAAAAGGATTTTTTTCAATTATTTACATTATATAATCAGTTCGCAGCTATTATAATCCTTTGCACAGATTTAAATTACAAAACACACACACAGGAAATGGAACATTGATCATAACATTTGAGGGCAAAAGTTCCCATGAATAGATTAAATAAACAATAAATGAATAAATTACAGACTTAGCCTTACTTTGGTTGAAAAACATAAATGAAAGCTTAAAACAGTGCAGTAAAATAATTCGTACAAAAAATGTGAACTATGCAAAATTTTCAGAATAAATTTCACCGTGGATTTCTTCGCCGGATGTTTCACATCATATCCTTTATGAACTCATCTCGTCAAAATGACACGTGTGTAAAAGAGTTTGCGTCTTGAAACTCGAAGACTTTTCTGCGTCATATTTCTGTGGTTTCGAGACTGCTGAAATAAATGCTGATAAGGAATTTGAATCTTAAAAATAAATTTGCTTTGAGGTCAAAAAACAAAATAGAAAATTATTCATTGAATATTTCAATGACTTAACTTAAATTTCAAGAAGTTTGCTTATAAATATTTAATTTAAAAATAATCCATTTCCTTACAGAGAATTTACTCGGCTTTGATATCAACAGAGAGAATTTTTCAATTTCCTTTTTAGCCAAGAAACACTGAAATAAAACATCAGGTCCAAATTTCTTAAGAGCCAACATGCAGTGGGGCCGAAGCATATTAAATATTTCAAGCTCAAGTTAATGTAAAGATCGGAGTTCCAGCTCGAGTACCTACCAAGTTCCGTGGTCAAGTGTCTTGACGACGGAAAGCCCCCGCTTGTACGCTTATTTGGCTATAATCACTTATTATTGTAACCCCACTCAGGGTCAAGTGGGGAGAAGAGTTGACACTAAACGCTAACATTATTCAATAAATATACTTTAAAACTCATTACAGTCCATTGCTCATTTGAGTTTTTAGTAGGACTCCAAACAGGCCTCGTCATTCTGAATTTGAATACATTCGAACCTGACTGTGATTCAAAACTGTGGTTCGTATTGGCTGTATTTAGGGAATTCAAGAAACCATTCGATTAAAATATTTCGAGTTACAGCAACAGCTTCTTAAATAGTTATTAAAAGGCCAGATATTTGAATGAGTAATAATAAGTTGATTAAAATCAGTTGAAATGCAAATAACAATAACATGAAACAACCCAATGTACTGTTTGAATACCTCCATCTCTCTCTCCTCAAAATAAAACTGTTACAACTTAAACGAAGAGAACAAAAGCGATATAAGATCAAGAATGATATCAATTCATCTACATTCATTGGGAATGTAAAATGCAAATACTATCATATACTGAAATGTAAATACAATCCATCAAATATAATTTTTTTGTTAAAAAGAGCGATTCTGATACAGGGATCCCCCAAGATACAGGGACCCCAACATGTGTATCTACAGTCCCACTAACAGGGTTTTCATATCTAAAAAAGGGTCCCGAAAGAATCTTGATACAGGGCCCACTCAGAGCTAGCTACGCCAGTGCTCGCGAGCAACATTGTGGGAGCGGAGGATACCAGAAGACCACAACTTTTAAAAATGATTCCATTCATCGTAAAATATAATCAATATAGTTTAAAAATAAAATAGAGGCAGTTTTATTTAAAGTATTTACTGTGCTAATTGCATATTATCTATAACTGCATGCCCATTTTATTTTAGAATCAGTTGAATGAGACAAATGTACCTTATGCTTTTCTTTCTTTTTTGAAATCGAGTGAGATGCTGATTTAAACTCTCACGACAGTTTGCAAGATTTTATGTCATTTTGTCGTATTGGCATCTAAATTTACTCTTGTTGATCTTCATGAAAGGAAACTTTGCTCACAAATATATGTCGACTAAAATATAAAGAACTCCTCAGCCAATTTCTTCACGCATGGAAATTTTTCTGCTGACAAAGATTCGTAACAATCAATGTCATAGTTTCAACATTTTCTTCACACTGTGATCTGACTGCAGGTCAATAAGTTGAAGCTGTAGCTCTTCTGGTGCTGTATCAATATATGCAGTAACGGGATAACAGAGCGAATTGAGTTTAGGCTCAATTTGCTTACAATCTTGAAATCTTCTTGTGACCTCGTCCTGCAGATGATCTCTTAGTAGAAACACTTTCAGTTACTTTGCTTTCCTGATAAAAGAATTCTGTTTTCCTAATAGTAAAAAATACTAGACGCACGAGCAAATAATCTCGGTACAAAGCTGATTTTCTAAATATTTTGGCAAGCCACAAAAAAACTCTGCATGTGGCCTTCGGGTTGCTAGTTGCCCACCCCTGCGAACCTAGCAAGCAAATAACCTAATGGGTGAGCATTCCAATGACTTGAAAATTGTTATTGCAAACAGTTTATGTTTAAAGCCAAATCACAATAGGTACTTCTAAATCTTCATTGTGTAAGTACCTCTCATTTTTTAATTTGTTAATAGAAGTTAAATAATTTTTTTTAAAAAAAATTAAGCATATATTAGTTCCGCTAGCCCACTTAAAAGTCATTGTTGGCGCTGCGATCGTCAGCCCCACCTCGCTCACCCTCTCTTGTACATTCCCTTGCAAGGGAAACACTGCACAATAAATGTTTATGCCTTAAAAATCGCATTTTAATTCAATACAGTACCATTCGCACTAATAGTCATATTTAGTGATGATTACAAATATTTTTTTGTTGTAACGATTCGGAGAAAAGAGACTCACTCAAAAAAATTCTGAAAATATTAGACATACTGGCTTGAAATTTAGCATTCATGTTTATTTTGTTGAATAGAGATCCGCTAAGAACGGGGTTTTCGGAAATCGACTACCAAGGGAAGAGGGACGGGTTGTAAAAAGTATTTTTGCTATCTTTTAGAAATTTAATTGCTGTCCATTTAAACCAAGAGGTATGGAATGAGAAGAAGTATAACCGAACGCTTATGCTACAACTGAGATAATTTATATACAGTGAAATACATTTAATGCGAAAACGCTTAAGACGAAATGTCAGTTAACATGGAATAATCAAACGGTCACTACGAACTACTATGTATTTTCACGCATTTTTTTTTCTCTTAACACGAACAAATTTCCCTTCTGGGAATGAACAAAATACCGAAAACACCAGCCGTGCAGACGAGATTCAAGAGAGGAAGTTTCGTCGAAAGGCGGCAAACTTAGCTTTGAAATACCCTCGGAATACACGAGTTAATTTTGTTTACCTAAGCTACTCTCACCTTCCATCTCTCATCAGTTCGCTTTAGAATTCGGTGGCGAGTCCATAGCAATGTGAGTAAAAATCAGTGAGTTGGGTTCTCCCTTTTTCTTTTCTATTTTAGAAGAATTTTTTTTGCAAGCCTATAATCGTAAAGAGTTCAGGGCGCAAACTTCTATTTCGCTTAAAATGAAGATGGAGCTTCTTAAGGCTGTTGATCAAAAACAGAAGACGAAAACGGAAGTCTGTAAAAATTTTGTTAGTGCTAAATTTTGTATTTCATTTCAATAAGCTCTCATAAATGTTTTTGTTTCATTAATTTTTATTAAATACTGCATATATATCTATTTAAATAAACTGTACTCTACTAAACTTATATTTTGTTAAATACGTTCTTTTTTTTTTTTTTTCTTTTGCAATATTCTGTTTAGTGAAAAGACAATTTTCGTCCCAAAGGACACACAATTTTCACTGTATACAACATACAATATCTTGAAGTGGGTGGGTAATGGCTAGAATGTGTATATTGCTATGTCGTTTAGAAAAATTATACATAACTAATCAACACAAGGTCCATGGTAATAATCTGATATAGAGCATTTGCCAAAAACTGCAGGTTGGAGACATCATGGCTAGAACTAGAGCTAAATATCGGTAAATTCTCCAACTAAAAATTGGTTAATCGAAAATCCTTAAAAAAAACGAATTCCAAAAGGTTGCAGAATAGTAAATATGCGTACTGCCCTTTTACATCCCTGTTTGTGTCCACTGCATAACAAGTGCAAAAGACCGAGAAACCAAACTCGGTGCATAATCTCATTGCGTTGTTGTGAGGAAGTTTTTTTTTTTTTTTTCATCAGAGTTGAATTGTAAAAACAACAAACTTTGCACGTGGCAATTGTATCGCAAGAATCTGTACAAAATAAAACAGAAGGGAAAACAATGCTGCAGTCTCGACTTTTTTCCCCTCCTTCCCGGAGTCTTATTGGACGCATTCTTCCTGTCTGTTATTTTAGAACTACTCGTGTCCAGAAACAGGAATGACAAGTCTATTTGTATGACTATTGTATCTACAAATGAAAAAGAAAATACTTCTGCTATAACAGTAAAAAATTTATTTGTATATCACACAGTTATTCTTTTCAAAACAAAAATTTCTAAATCATGATTTAACAAGAAAGATGAAAACAATTATTCCCCTTTTTGATAAGTTCGAGTTAATTTTTTTATGTTATCAAAAGATTCGACATTTTACAGAACTAATCCTAATACAGTGAAATACGTTTAACGTGAAAACGCTTAAGACCAAATATGGGTGAATACGAAATAATACAGAGGTCCCGACGAGAACTACTATGTATTTTCATATGCCTTCTTAATATGAAAAGATTTCCCTTCTGGGAGGGAATAAAATACGATAAACATCTGCTGGGCAGGATATATTCAAGAGGAGTGAAAAGAAAAAGAGGTGGTTTCACGCGTTTCGTAGAGAGGAAGGTACCCAGGGCTTTGAAATACCCTGTATCAAGAGCAATTTTGTTTTTCTAAGCCCTCTCAACCTCAACACAAAAACATCTCATCTCTCATAAGTTGGTTTTGGAATTCGGTGACAAATAGGGTATGATGTGGGAATCTAATTAAAGATTAATCCATGCCATAAAAATAGTAATAATTCATGATAAAAAAGGTTAAGCATATTTTTAATTTACAATTGCATTACAGAACATTATAAAAATTACTAACAAACTACTTAAGTTAATGCAAGAAAATTGAATAAAGGGAAGAGCGCGTGCTGTTGTCTCGTGCGAGTCAGGCAGAGAAGTGTGAGTGATTGCCGAGGAGAAGACAGGTTTTTTGAGTGTGCGCTCATATCAGTTCACTTCTCTCTGCTCGCAAGCTGGTTCCAGTTAAGGAGAATTTAGGTGGGTGCCGAGGCAAGCCACAACAAGAACATCGCAGTGTGAATAAAAGTCAATGAGTTTGGATCCCTTTTTTTTTTTAGAAGAATTTTTTTACAAGAAGAATAACAAAGAGCTTAGGGGGGAAAGCAAACTACTATTTCGCTTAAAATGAAGTTGGAGCTTCTTAAGGCTGTTGATAAAAAGCAGAAGACGAAAACGGAAATCTGTAAAGATTTTGGCGTTGCTAACTCTACTTTATCAGCAATAATTAAAAAAAGACAGCCAATTACGTAAATGTTTGAACAGTTTTTATAAAATACATGCATATATACACATATCTATGTAAATAAAATGAACTCTTATAAACCTAATTTTGTTGAATATATGTTTTATTTTTTTTCAGTTTTGTGTTAAACGATTTTCATTGCATGAATATGTTACCGCTATAGCTCGAAAACCGTTAACGTGAAGAGTACCCAGCTATAATCGACAGATTAACTGATTTGTTCCGTTAAATTGAGGAATCAAGAGTTTTTCGCATTTTAACTAGTTAATCTTCCCATTACTGGTGTCCGTATTATTAAGGAGCTCAAAGGTTTTTCTCATTTCCATTTCTGTTAGAAATTTTGATTGAAAAAAATGTCCAATCATCCCAGAATAAGCATCTAGAAACCGACAGAGACAGTCAATCTATCCTTGAATTAGTTTAATTACGATGATCTGCGTCTTCTGGACACAAATTAAATGATAAAAGCTTCAAGCAGTGCACGGTGGTGTAACGGGGAATATTAGGGCACTTCTGCAAAGTCAGGGTTTGGGCCCCCTAGAATCCTGCGAGGGGTGTACGTTACGCCACTGACTGTGCATAATGATATAGCAGTCGCTATAGAGAAATTTAAACGAAACATGGCCCTGGTGTAGAATTATCTTTACATCAAATATCTTACGTCTTTTACTTAAATCAGTGTCTAGTAGGTAATGCGCAGATTACCTGGGTAAACTGAAAATTACCTAGGCTATTTCAGAAATTAAATAATTTTTCGCACTTTAACGGATTCCCCTAGTTAATGTGCAGATTATCTAGCTATAATCTGTGGAGAAACTGATTTCTGTAATTTAGCAGTGACATATAAATAATTATTTTAATGCCTAAAAATTGAGTATATTTTTCTCAGGGCTTCGAACCGCGATCTTTTTTCGTTCCGGTTCAACTAAAAAAAATATTTCGGTTCAATTCCAGTTTTCGTTCCGTCAAAAATAACGGTTTTTGGCTTGATTCCGAATGACTAATTTTATTTTATGTACATTCTTATTTGCACTAAAAATATAATTCTATAATAAACAAAAAAATGTTTCTCTATTCATCTTCATCTATCCATTCTATAATCTAGAGAATATATAATTCTTTTTCTAATTGTGAATTGATACAATTAACCCGCATATACGAAACGAGCAGTGAACGGCGAGTATTGGCATTGTTATCCATTATCAAAATCGCATTGGACCACTAGGCTCACGTGATTCTGGTCTGTCTATCTAAATAGTTTATACCAGACATGCCCAACCTGCGGCCCATTCGAAGACTTTTTGCAGCCCAATTGAACTTTCTATCTGTCTATATTATTTTAGACATTTGGACTATAGACAGTTGAATCGAAAAAATCGTCTTTTCATCCACCCCCACCTCTCCCCGAGCAATTTTTTCCGAAATAATTTTTTTCCTTCATTTGACTTCCAAGCAATAAGAAAATAAATATTTGGCCATCGGGCAGAATTTTTTATTTATTTATTTTGTCGACCAGTGTAATAATTACACTGCTGCTCTTTGCTTAATTCCCTTTTTGCATTTGAAATGAAAAATTTGAAAACCTAAATCTAAATCAATTTTATGGGACATGCTGTAACACAAAAATAAAATGTGAAGATGTTTCTCAGATAGTTGTTATACTACGTAACGTCAGATGGTAGCACAAATCCACTGTAGATAAGAACCTTGTAGGTTAGGAGATAATATTCTTCCGCCAACAAGTGCAAGCTGGTCGACTTTCAACTTTGTAGTGATTAAAATCTGTGATTGTGATCCAGGTAAATTTACTGGGTTTTTTTAATCATACGAATAATCATCGGATTTAATTCTATTAGATATTTATTGGTCATGGCTGGAAGAAAAATTGAAAAGAAGAAAAGAAAACTTTAAGACGAAAATAGACAGCTTCAGAGTGAGTGGGAAAATTTGTACTTTTTTATTCGTGTAAAAGACAATGCTGTATGTTTCAATTTTAATTTTAAAATCATTCAACTTAAAAAGACACTGTGAACATGGAGAAATTGATAAACTTACTGTTGGAGAACAGAATGTTTGAAGAGCAATTTCTCACAATACTTATTTCATAAGCAAACTGCCGAATCCAATAGTTTTGTCAGTGCTAGCTTTCGAGTATCCCACATTATTGCTAAAAACATTTACAGACGGTAACTCTAGAAGAGATTGTCTAATTACCGCAGTCTGCCCAGAAAAACTGAATATCTTTACTCGAATTAGTCTGTGATGTCAAACTGTAGAAAGAAGAATGAAAAACATTTCGAGTGAGATTTGTGCTTCGCTTAACACAATTACAACAAACATCGTATATTGCTCACTGGCTTTGGATGAAACGTCAGATATAACTGATACTGCTCAACTCGCTATTTTTGTTAAAGGTGTCGATAATCAAATGAATACTACTGAAGTCACTACTACTCGGACTAGTCAGTTTGAAAGGTACTGAGATATTAAAGATACTGTGATAAATTGTGCGCAAAGTCGTCAGATAGATTTGAAAAATCTTGTACGCATTGCAACAGGTGGAACCCCTTCAGTGATTGGGGAAAATGTTGGTGCTGTTATATTCATTTTCGATCACATAAAAGCTTTGAAAAACAATGCAAATGATTTTGAAATGTTCATTTGTTATTGTTTTTTGCACTTCGAGAATCTATGTGCCCAAGTGTTAAATATGTAATATGTGAGGAAAGTTGTTGTCAAGGTAAATAATTCAATTAAAAACAATCCAATGAAGCATCGTCAATTTCAAGAATATCTTAGGGAACTGTGGAATCTGAAAACGGCGATCTCATTTATTACACCCAAATTCAGTGGTTAAGTCGCGGAAACTTCTTATTGTGATTTTAGAAATTAAGGGAAGAAATTGAAACTTTCATGAACAATAATGGTCATAATATAAGTGAACTTTCGGATGATCAATGGCTTCTAAATTTATGTTTTCCAACAGATACAACAATGAAACTGAATGAGCTAAACCAGAAGTTACAAGGTGAAAATAAGTGGATAACACCGATTGTTATCAAGAAATAAAAGCCTTTGTAGCAAAGCTTCAGCTTTATGAAAATCAATTGCAGTCAAACAATTTGATTCATTTCCCATTGTAAAATCACTATGAAAGTGACCATTAAAATTCTTCAAATATTCTACAGAAATCAGAAAATTATTTGAAGAATTCAACACCAGATTCTCCTTCATACAAAAGTTTGAGGAAATGTTTACAATATTTTTAGCTCCATTTAATGAAGAGGTGGAACAGCACCTCCAAATTTACAAATGGAGTTAATAGAATTACAATCAAGCATCGAGCTAAAAAGCCTCTGCAAAGGGAATAAGATTGAATGTTATCAAAATATATCCTCCAAGTTAAATTTCCAAATTTAAAACGATTGGCTATGCGCATTATATCAGCATTTGGAACTACTTACCGCTGCGAGTCATTTTTTTTCCAAATTAAACCTGGTAAAAACAGAGCACCGTAGCAGGTTGCTCGATGAAAACATGACCAATCAACTACGATGCGCGTTGACTAAATTATCCGTTGTTATAAAGAAGAAAATCTCACGCAAAATACAAAAACAAGTGTCACATTAATGGTTTGGTAATAAAATGTTTTGAATAATTTTTTGCTTTATTTTGAGATGCAGCTCACCTCAGTTTAGTAAATTTTTATTTGGACCACCAACCGATTCGGGTTGAGCATTCCTGGTCTATACAAACATCCGTGGATGATCGTATGTTGAGATGCGAAAAACATATAACTCAGACTAATATTTTAAAAAATCGTCTATACTTCTATACTGAAAGAAATCTACCTTCTACAAGAATTTCATGCGAAACTAAAACAGAAAAGTACTAGTGAACGTCAAAACAGGATATCAAGAAGCAATGCACATACAGTGATGATAATTATAGGGTTGACGTTAAATTAGAGAAAATATTGAAAAATTGGTAACAGTAACAATATGACTGAAGATATATCGAACCAAAATAAACCGATAATATTTTTGGGTTCAGTTCCAGTTTTTGTTCCAACTAAAATAATAGGTTATTTTTCGGTTCAGTTCCGGTTAGAAGGCCTGATTTTTCTTTAAAAATTTTTTTTTTAATTTCTATCTTCCACTGAATTTCGAAGTGTTTACGATCTGCTCATAATGAAGCCCTCACTTCAACAGAGCAAGTGAAACCTTGGTAATTTGAAGAGATAAATCAAAAAGATAAACAAATAAAGCTCTGATTCTAATCAGAATAAATTCATTTTAATGAAGCTATAAATCGCCCACGTGTCAAAAAGACCTTGCGGAGAGCGGGATATGTGCAAATATTGCTTTGGGTATCGAAGTTCGGGTGTTCAATTGAGTGATTTATGGAATCGCTCTAGACACTCAGACGTCTTCGGGATACTGGGTTTTTATGCTCCCCACTTCGGATGCTGGACTTAATTGCCAAAACCTTTGAAAGTAAGCACGTCTTCAAGCTCGCACTGTGAGAACTCGTGAGAAAAGTCACAAAAATTAATTCCGCCCGCTCCTGTTGCGATGTGTTAATTTGTACCAAATGTTAAATTTGTTCATTCGAGCTTCAATAACTAAGTAACAAGCTCTGTAAAGTACAGAGAAAATCGTTTAACACCAAACTGAGGGGGCCTGAAATATGGTTACGTATTTTAAAAAAATCCACGAAACAAAAGGATTCACAAGAACTTATTTTGAAATTTAATACAAAATTTTCAAGTTTTTAAAAAAACAAAACATTTATTGATTTTTTGGAAAATAATCTGTGTGGCGTTTGAGATAAATAATGTGTGTGGTAGCGTGATATTGATTAATTTAAACATTTACTTTATTTACGTCACAGCTATTATTTACAGAATGGAAAACAATGGTTTGTGAGATGAGAATTCCCTTTCGTGCGTCCCCTCAGTTCGAAAATTCAAAGCGTCTCTGTTTTGGGCTCAGGGCCGACACCCTTTTGCATCCTGTTGGTCGGAGGGAAAAAAGGTCCCTCGGGGGTCAAGGGGCTGCGGAGGAGGTCCAAGGTAGACCTCGCAATAGCTTTCGACATGCAAGTGCAGGATTCACTTGTGATGATTATTTCCACACAGAGGCCAACTCACAGCTGGGAAGTGGAAGCGTTACATCTGATACTTTTCTTTGGATTGTGTGTTTTTTTAACAAGTTGTGTTCGATGGCATCCATTTTGTTATTCATTTCACCATTGGAATCTGCGTCCAAATAACTGCGCATACTTTTCATGATGTTCGTCATTTCGGATGACGTGAGAACAGGAGCTTCATTTCATTTTTGTCGTCGGAATCTGCATCCGTATTTTTTGAGCTTTGAACAAACTCCAAAATGTCTTTGCCATGATTGGGACTGTTTTATCATCATCTGCTGCAGTGAATTCTTCCGTCGATATACAGTAGGATAGTTCAATAACATAGAAAAATAATGTGAAACCCCCTCTCTTTCATTTCACATCCCTCTTAAATCTCTGGTGTTTTGTGCATTCCCAGAAGGGAAATCTGTTCGTGTGAAGAGAAAAAATTCGTGATGTCGGAACCGTTGTAATATTTCGTGTTAACCGAATTTCACTGTACAATAAGACCCCGCTTAGCGCTGTTTCGGTTTAGCGCTCTTTTATTTCAACCCGGGGATACCCCGAAATTGCTCGCAGCGCTACGGGGATTCCCCGAAATTGTAGGTTTCAAAATATGCACATAAAGTATCCGAAACAGTGTAGTTGTGTTTCTTGTATGGTGCGGTGCTGTACGGAAGCATTTTTATCATTTGAAACATTTGTTGACATTATTGTAAGCATATAAATTTATATAATACAATAATAATTAATACAGTGACAAATATTATGATCTTTAGTTTTTATCATGGGTGATACTGAAAAACAAGCAAAGAAAGCAACCAGAAAAAGCATTTCACTGGAAACTAAAATGCAAGTGTCAAAATTAAATCTCAAATTAGTGCTGCATTGAATTTGGCAACTTCAACAAGATGCCTTCTTGACAAAAAGGCAGAAAATTGGAAACACAGAATAGACTGAATGATCTGACTGACCTGGAATTTTATTTGTTTTTACGTGTATATATTCGTTTATATTGTTTTCATTTTTGTAAAAAATAAATGTTTGGTTTCATTTTCATTAAAAAAAATAATTATTAAATTTAATACCTAACCAATTTTCTATCCATCTTCCCCTAACCCCATTATTTACATGTTAAGAAGTACTTCAAAATGGTAATTGGACGAGTGGTGGCGGGCCAGTGGGCGGGGCTTCGAGGTTTGGAACTTGACTTCTGTAAGATTTTTTTGAGAAAGGAATTCAGTGAAGAGAGAGTCTTCTTATTGGTTGTTGGGAAGTGAGGATAAGGGCTCAAAATGGCTGCCCGGAGGGGGGGGGGGGCCAACACAACTCTTTGGCGATCGATTCCTTCCTGGTTCTTCCCTCCATTCGTGCCTTTTCGGCGCCAACTAGTTTTTGGGTCGCTTAGTCGCCCCGCTAGATTTTGGCAATCCGATCGCTTGGCGTTTTCGTTCCCCCCCCCCCCTCTCCTTCGGAGGGGTTGTTGATTTTTATTTACATTCTTTCATGGTTTTCCTTTTCTTCTTACACTGGGTATAAACGCCTTCGGCGTTGGCACCCGAAAATTCTAATTTCCGTTCGACCAATAAAATTCAATAGGAGGTACTAACAGCCAATGAGACGTAAGGATCAAGAATCCTATAATATGAGTAAGGATGATCCGATATTATGAGTACACTACATTGCGACATCTCTCGCGTTCTTCTTCTAACATAACTCCTACGTTCTTTGACGGCCACGATTAATGGCAAAACTTTTCCAACCCAATTCCAAGAGGAAAAACGAAGCAACAATGCAAATAAGATAACCTTTAAAAGGATAGAAAGTTTAGTGAGAAAGATGGCAATCTTAGAGAATGCTTAGTGTGGAACAAGTGGAAGTGAGATTAGACGGCTACTCAATCACGGAGACGCCCACCCTCGCTAATATTCACAAAGAGGAACGATTGCACGCGAGCACATAAGCCTACCTGAAGGAATCAGAATCGTTGAGTCTTCAACCAAGGTAGGAGGATTATATTCTGAACGATAGTTTAATATTGAAGCGAGATTAGGTAGATAATTAGTTATATTTTGATAAGTGATCTAACTGCGCGATCTGACTTAGTTAAACGGCCGTACTTTGGTTTATTCTCACTTAATATAAGTTTGTTCGTTATATAAGTAATTTAAGTTAAATTCTTAATAAAAGTTTTATTAAGAATTATAGAATGTCTCATCCTTCCGATAATCCCACACCTCTAACTTACGCGGAACCCCCACGACATAGCTATCGACAGATGGCTATGTCACAACATAATATCGAATCAGGTATATCTGAATCTATATCCTAATTTAAAAAAAAAAAAACATTCGCATCTTTTATGGAATAAAAAATAAAAATTCAAGTGTCCAATAAGTTAAATTTATTCTATCAAAGTGTTTTATTTTTTCAAGAACCTCTTTTAAATGTATGGAAAACAAAAATTCCACATAAAGTTGGAAAGAACGATACAATCACGAATTCCTTTAAATTATATTATATATAATTTAAAATAATTCATTATGCAAGTATCGAAAAATGCTCGATTTTTCTTTACATTCGTTAACCAAAATTCGTAATAATTAATAATTTTAAGAAAAATTAATAATTATTACTTCTTAGTATTAAAAGCACACTATTTGTTTTTCGTTTTACAAAATGTTTCTCCGCATTTCATTTTTGCCTTTTTTAAAAAAACTGAAGTATATTTCACAAAAAAATTCAATTCAATTTACATTTTATTTTTCAGCAAGATATTTCATTTCAAATTTTTTACATGCGAATTTTAAAAGAAATTTGATTTGTTACAAAATTTATTTTGGGTTACGTCAAATTAAGACAAACGAGACAAGGTGAAAGTTTTTAACATAGAAACTGATAAATACCAAAACGTAATTTTCCGTTAGCTAACTAATGCAGCATTTTGGATTGAATAGTAGGTGCAAGGCAGTCTGTTAAATGGAAAAATTAACTCGAGTAACCTTTAGCAGTTATTATTATCAACAGTGATGGCCATTAGCACGAGAAGGAATGATCTGACGAACGTCAAAACCACGTGAAACGAAGAGATCGGAATACGCAGGTGATTAATGTCTCAGTGCACGCAGGAGACAGAAACGACATCTGAAGCACTGCATAAAAGAAAAGCTGTACAGTGGAGTTCGCAATCGGAAAGCGCTTTGCTCGGAATATCGTGTTATGCCTTTAAGAAAAAGAAGAAATGCTTATCAGCAAGTGTAGGAATTCGACAGAGGCAGGATCGTTGTCTATCGAGGGTGTGGATTATCATTCCGTGATATCACCCTCCACACTGAACAAAATGCAACCACTGCCATGCGAATGTGGAATCAATGGGTTGCTGAAGGTCATATTGAACGGTATGCAGGATCTCCCTGCCCTCCCATGACTGACGCCGAAGAGAACAGACATAGTGTGAGGTCGGCCCTGTGCAACCGTACAACCCCATCAAGGACCATTAGTCAGAAAAAGGCATGTTTACAGCACGTTCAGTATCCTATCGAAGACGTTTGCAACAGCGTAGACTGTCAGCACGGCGGCCATTACTTCTTCTTTCCTTGACAATACAGCACATGGAGAGATGGTGACTCTGGTGCCCCGAAAGACAAAACTAGGTACAGGAGTGAAACAATGTCGTCTTTTTAGAGTAGTCCCGGTCCTACGTGCAGTATTCTAGAGTCTTCGAGGGGACCCCTCGTCGCCTGCTTGCATTTATTTTGTATTTTCCCTTAAGACTTAAAAAAATGTACAAATATTTTTATCATATTAAGGTAAAATCAAAACATATGTTTATTATTTGCTTTCCTTTACAAAGGTGGCAGTGAAAATAATGTTCAGCTTAATGAAATCTATTTTAAAATTATTTTTTTTTTGTAAATTTTCCGTTTTACATCAGCTAATTTTAAGACTTGTGTGTGTCTATATTTATATATATATTTCAATGCACTTTTGTAATACTTTTATGCTAATTAATATGCATCAATACTGGATTTCTTTGTTTGATTACATCTTCTAAAAACACGCTTTTCTATGCAAGAACAGTTTTATAAAGATTACTTATGAGTGTAAACAGGATTTTTTTTTTTATTTTATCTGATTGAAATTATTTTACATTGAGTCAGTTTTTTCTTAGATGTTTCTTATATTCTTATGAGCCTTTCATGAGTGATATTTGTCCCTTTGTCCGGTAAAATATTAGACATCCTTCTAAAGTATTAATACATAACTTTTATCTGAAAACATTTTAAGTGAGAATTACGAAAAAAAAATTAATATAAACGTGGAAATATTAATTTCCACATTTATATTAATTTTTTAATAATATAAAGCTTATAACATTTATTTCTTTTTAGGTCATAGACTAATAAAAAGAAATAAATGTTATAAGCTTTATATTATTTTGGCAGTGACTGCGAGTAGTGCAGTATTCCTTCCTTTCGTCACGTCATCAAAAAGCTGTCATGCCCTGTTCCTCTCAGGGCATAAGTTTCCCTAGCCCAACTCAAACAAGGAAAACAATGATCCAAATGAAAGCACTACAAAGTACGGAACAACGCTTGACGGAGTTTTTTTTTTAGATATTTAAATAATTTTGAATCTAAAGTATTTATAACCTACTTCAGCTACCATAAACCTATTGTTCCTTTCTTAGAATACAATTAATTAACAAATATGTATATTTAGCAAAAAATATTACTTTATGTGTACAGACATATGAATAAATAATTTTATATGATAATACTAATATAATATCCCCTTGTTTTTTATTTACCTAACTAATCCCGGAAATAACATTACAAAATTTGAAGTTATCACTTCTATGGTGTAGTCATAAGCACACAAACTTTTTTTTTTTTTTAACCATTTGATTCGAAGAAATGTATACGACCACCGAAATCACTGTTTGTCCATTTTCAACTAAGCATTCTGCCGCACTTATGTCCCCCAATATCTTGACTAACGGATTTAGAGTCAAGCGCTCGAGTGCTTGATGACTATTAGAGTTGGACCAAGGCCATATAGCTTTGGTTGGACCCCCATGCGAAGGTAGCAAAAAGACACAGCTACGCACTCTCATTGGTCGAATCAAGTAGCGCCCCCTTACGTCACATCCATCCCTTTTCATGAAATCACTCCCAACAAATATCCAGGAGGAAAGATGTTACACATCCAAAAATAAATTAGAAGTTATCCCTTTACAAGTGTGAACAGAAAGTGTCGTGAGTCTAGTTGTGATCACATGAAGAGTTGGGTGTCGTTCCTTCACTTGAAGATCCCATCGCTAGAAATTTTGTAGCTGCCGGGAGGATACGCGGCATGCCAGGAATCTTCAAGAACGTAAGAAATTCCATGCAGTGCCACTGCCGGCCTGCCAGACGACTTCTGGTTGTAATTTCGAACACCTGTTTTAGTATAACCTT
The DNA here is from genome assembly GCA_019973955.1 of Trichonephila inaurata madagascariensis. NCBI lineage: Eukaryota > Metazoa > Arthropoda > Arachnida > Araneae > Nephilidae > Trichonephila > Trichonephila inaurata. The sequence continues at coordinate 684,485 of BMAV01015810.1, read as the reverse complement.
TCAGTGAAATGTTTTATGTTCCATTAATGTGTTGTTGTTTCTGTTCTTTTTCTATGCTTCTTTGCGTCATAGCTCGCAACTACGGCATTTGCGATCCTGCATTCCTATATGATCATCCTGTATATGCTACAAGAAAAAAATCCCTGCGCGTGTGAATCAGATAGTATATTCAATACCACATACTGACCCTTTCTGTATACTGCCCTTTCACTCCAGTTCTTACGGAGATTCACTCGGAGAGGTTCTATTACATATTTTAGCATTAAAACAAAGATTCATACGTTCATATCTATGTTACTGCATTGCAGAAAAAATTTACAGAAAACTCTTATCAATTATTACTTTAAGCAGTTGGTTTCCCGAAAATTGAAGAGAGAGCTTTTATATTAAACAAAGAATACAATCTTAAGAACAAACGTATTGTGAATAAAATTTCAAGGGAAAAAACAACAACTAATAATTTGAAAATAGATCCAAAATAATTATAAAGTTTCTGAATACAAAATTTTTTCTCTAAGATCTCTCTTTTCTTTTTAGAGTCCGTTACGGTAGGTAGTTCTTGGAAGGAGTAAATTTTTGGAACACTTTCACACTCAGAGCCAAGAATTACGTAATTCGCACGTAACTATGTCTACCCACAAAACAACGAGTTCGTTTTATTACATAAGAAAAGCTCAATGTCAAGGCTCACTTTCTGAAAGTCGTATTTTAAGTCACACATAGAAAATAAAAATGAACAAACAAGAATAATATTTTTCTCGTATTTTGGAAATTATAACAAAACTTTTAATGTATAAAAAGGCACATTTTTTTCAATTCCTACTATTAGCTCACACTCTCTCTCTATATATATTTATTTATCTTGGGGTAATTTTCAATCATTAATATAATACATTTTAAAGCGCTCAATTGAGCTGAAATTTTATATATATGATTATTTTGGATGACAATACAGTCATTTTAATTATTAAAAATTAATTGATTAAAACTTATTATTCAAAGAATTACAAATACAGCCACGTTGGCATCATTTTTGGTGACTTGGGTCAAAATTTGAAAATATTTTTTTCTCATATTTTAAAGCACTCGTTTGAGCTGCAATTTTCTGTACACTATTGTTTTGGGTATTAATACGATGATTTAATTATAATTCATTAAAATTAATCGACTGAAACTAATTATTTAAAGAATTACAGATACAACCACGTTGGTTTTATTTTTAGCGACTTGGGTCAAAACTTTGAAAGATTTTTTTTTTTCACGTTTTAAAGCATTCAGTTGAGCTGAAATTTTATAGACACGATTGTTTTGGATGACAATACGATACTTTAATAATAATTAATAAAAATTAAAAACCACTTAATATTGTGATTCTGTCCTATCAGTAGCGCACACAGGAATTTTTGAAGGGGGGATCCAGTGTCGAGAGTCCACCATTCTTGTATCATGCTCCTTTCGATTTTGTCGATTTTCGGGAACAAAAAACAGTAAAAAACTAATTATTGAATAAATAATTAGCATTAGTTAATTAATTGGTTCGCGTTTTTTTTTCTTCTATTTTAGAAGAATTTTTTTTTACAAGCACAATGGCAAAGAGCTCAAAGGGAAAGCAAAATGCTATGTCCCTTGAAATGAAGATGGAGTTTCTTAAGGCTGTTGATCAAAAACAGAAGACGAAAACAAAAAGCTGTTAAGATTTTGATATTGCTAAATTTTGTATTAAATTTCATTAAGTTCTAGTGAATGTTTTTGTTGTTTCAATGTTTTTTATTAAATACACGCATATATACATATCTGTGTAAATAAAATGTACTATAATAAACATAATTTTGTTAAATATATGGGGTTTTTTTTTGGCAATATCCTTTTAACACGAAATTCTTTTAAGCATGAAAAAAATATTTCAGTCTCCTCAGTTTTGCGTTCACTGTTATTTGAAGAGAAGCAAAAACTAGGTGATTAGAAGGTAATATTAACATTTTAGAGAATAATTAAATTTTCTAATAACCAAACTTTAAAAGTACATATACATGTGTGTATGTGTGCAGCGAAAATTACTGATATTGTATGCACTTTTTTTTGCTTAAGATATTTTTGTAATGTTGTATAGATTTTTCTTCTTATGCGGATGAATAATATGCTACCGTAATCATTAAAAAAATTATTTAAATTTTATATTTGCTTTGAATTTTTCTACAAATAATTTTTTAAAATTTTCTCTGTTCATCTACGATTCTCTTAAGACGCACATCAGGGCAGTAGCGTATCAATGATACAAAGCTTCCACATTTCAGGGACCCAAAATGTCTTGACAAAAAATCGTAAAATGTTCGGAGGCTCCAGAAAGTGTCTCCAAAGAACTTTGATCCAGGGCCTCTTCAGGGATAGCTACGCCAGTGATACATAGAGTGTCCTACCCATTATTTTGAATTTCCACATAGGGAAATACTAATTTACAAATTTATTTAGGTATAAATTTTAGTTGTGAGTGTTTTAAATTTATCACATACCTCTAAATAAATAGATTCCTATTTGATACTATATGATTATACAGATCTAGATTTTTACAAATTAACTTTGTTATTAAAAAGTTTTTAAACTGGATTTTCCCTTTTGTTCAACCTGGTAATAGAGGCAAATAACGAGAAGGTGAAACCTGCAATCCTGATCCAGAGCTTAAGGGTTTGTTATCGTATAACATTGTCCTTTACTGTTTCTTTGCGTATGGCTTGACATTAAATTAGAATTATCGTAATTGTTTTGACATTTTGTGAGGAACACCTTTATAATAATAATTTTGCTAATATAAATTTATCATATGTGTTTCATACAAACCAATAGAGAAACTCCTGATATCATACACAGTGCAGAGAATACGAAATTATTTTGTGAATCCCAACGACGTCAAACATTTATGACATTAGCTTTTCATTGTAGATTGCCATTTCTATTCAAGTCTTACTTTAAGCGAAACTATTACTGAGATTAAGATATCGAAGAGTGGACGTGAAAAGAATTTAATATTTTACCTGGGTTAAAAGTCCTATCTACAACAAAGATCGTCTTGCGGGAGACATTTTCGAAGATTATTTTTATTTTCAAGGATAACGCTACTTATCAGAACTCAGAATTTTAATTTTTTTCAATTATTACATTCGAATGAAATATGAAAACTTTTTGGCAAATGCATACTGCAGACCTTTTAGTCAAAATACACCCCACGGCTAAAATCATAACTTAAAAAAAGTGTAAAATCAGAATGAAATTTTGTGTGTGATTGCTTTCAACGTTACATTGATATTTGCAGTATATTGCTTCTTCTCAGGCAGTGACGTAGCATATACCCCTGCATTGCGGGAAGACTCTAATGCAGAGGTGGGTGGTCCGCGAGAAAATTTGAAAAAAAAGTAGAATACACTCACTTATCACGTTAAGTTATGTTTTAATATGCATTGATTGTGTTCTTAGATCCCAATTATTTTATAAATATATTTAACTCTTAAAAAATCCTATTAGTGGTCCGCGGGATTTAAATTATGAATTTGCTGATCTGTGAAGTCAAAAAGTTTGGAGACCGCTGCTCTAAGGGGCCCAAAGTGTGATTGACACCCAGTATGCCGACTTAGGGCACAAAGCATGCTTTTGCAGAAGGGGGGTCTAATATTCTACATTACGCCATTGAATTCAGAGGGTGGCAACCTATAGCACGCGTGCCACACGTGACATGAGGTACTATAGAAATGTGTTAATGTTTGAGTGGATGGAAGTTGATAAATTTGTAATGGCTCTTATTTGACAAACATCTTCAGAATTTACGGAATTACGAAAAAATCTGAAACACAACTCTAAACATAAATTGACAGCTATTTTGTAAGTGACTGAATGTCATTTCTAGGGAGATTTAAGTGTTTGAAGAGAGAAAACTGCGTGCACTTCATTTTCCATTTTTGGTACTACATATCTAAGTAACAAATCTTCCCTCATATGAAAAAATATTTTGAGTCCGCAAAGAAATTATTTAACAACTGAATACTCAGAATTGTGTCACACACACACACACACACATTGAAAGTCACAAATTATAACCCCAACTTTCAGATAATAAAAGTAGAGCGGTGTCAGCACTAGGGTTCGCATTAATATTTTTAATTATCTTTTTATTTAACTTTCATGAAAGGATAAACTTATATTTTATGTTGTCTCTATTTCTTATTTTAATAAATATGTTTAAAAAATACGTAACACATGAACAATTTTAATTTTTTAAATTTTTGTTGAAGAAATAGTTATATATTTTATGTTGACAAATATATTATAATTAATTTATATTTTTATTTTTATGTTAACAAATGGTGCAAAATTAAAATGTAATAAAACTGTAAATCCATATGTTCTCTAACTCTGCAAGCATTTTGGCGGGAAACGAGTTGTTTCAAAAATGTCCTACTGTATGGCGCGCTGAATTCTATTGGTAGATTAACTCGTCATCTGAAATTGTTTTATTAAATTGCAAAAAGCTTATAAATTCAAGAGCTACGTTATTATTTCGATAAAATACTCTGTTTTGAAGAGAATAAGGTATCTAAACACTTCAGAGTACTTTTTTAAGAATAGCATACTATTATAAATACTTTTTTAGAGATTCATAAATATTAATACTTAACCAACAATATTTCAAATAAAGCATCTAAATTTTACAAAAATCACAGCTGTGAAGAAAATGTTACCAATTTTTAAAAAATCTTTTAAGGCAGATAAAAAAACAATAAACATATAGATAAAAGTATTACTGTGTGTGAAATAAACATACAATTATCCAGGAAATGTACAAAAATATTAATGTTTTACTAAAATACAAAAATTTTAGAGCTAATCGAATAAATAGAATAAGAAATGTGACATATTTTTAAAGCTGTTATTGAGAAATAACTCAAAAAACCTTCATACCATAAGAATATTTTTTGTACTGAAAATAGTACAAACTAAAAACGTTTCATAGAAATACATTAATAATATCGGACTCATCAGGATCGATTTCGGTGCCCACTTCTCTCGGTCTCTGGGAAACAAAATAATATATCGTTTGTCAAAACATTTCTCTATTCAATAAATTTTTTTAAAAAAATGTGTGTTTGGGGATAAAAACTGGATATTTCAACGTGTTTAGATAACTCAAGTATTTTGAAAGCATGCAACTATACAAAAATGTAGTACGATTTTTATTTCTATCTGATAAATAATTTATGATTATGCATGAAAATAATGCACTCAATCTGAAGTCGTGCAAGAATTTCAAGAATCGGTATGAAAAACTTTAGTTGGATCTCTATATAACGAAGTCGCTAAATCCCGAAAAAAAGTTCCTTATGTGGAAAATTTGTTATATAGAGGTTCATCTTTCAATGTACTTTATAAACCCCATAAAATAAATTTTAAATTCATAAACACTATATTTTAAAAAAGTAATTATTCACACCTTCTTGTAAATTAGTATCAATTTATTTTATATATCTTACTCCTCAAAAAAGGAACAAAAACTGCAAGGAAATCAAGGAAAAAGAATATCTAGGAACACACTATATTTTCAACATTTAGAAAAAAAAATTTATATTAAAATTTATGAACTTTAAGGATATTTTCTAATTTAAAGCATACAAGTAATTTTAAACACATTATTTTCTAACTAGAAATTGATGTTTGACTTTTCAAAGACACGGGTACACAAGACAACTCCAATGAGGGTGAAAGGGGATATAGAAGATGTTTCTAGTGAACTGGATAATGGAGGTTAAAGGTTGCACAGATGAAACCACCAGAATTCTATTGATCTCGGTGAAGGCACCAAATTGCAAGATTTATGACTTCATCATACGTAGGTCCAGAAATACTTTAAAAATAAAGAGAAAAAAAAAATTGAATCACACGAGAAAAAGTTCGTTATATAGAAAATGCATTTGGCTATTGGGAGGTTATTTTACGAAAAAAATCGTGAAATGGTTCCAGGAAAAAGTTCGCCGTATAAAAAAATTCGCAATACAGAGGTTCGTAATATGTCGGTTCGACTGTATTTTATCTTTAGTAAAACGTTACCAGAAAACATTTCAGCTGTATAAACAGAATACTTCCAAAAATGAATAGCGTTTCCAGTCACTTTGAATTCCTAACAAGGAAAAGTCAGCGACATTCAGAGAAATTCAGTTCCCAGAAACACGATATTCAACAACCGATAAAAAAATAAATGAATAAATTCAATGATAAAATTTTAAAGAGAAAGTTTGAAGACAGTTATTTCTCTTTTGACCTCAGTCCACATGTGGTTGCAATTTTTCATTACAATTCCACTACTCTTTAAAATGTAAACAGGTCCATACTGTATATGTTTAAAAAGTTTTTGGAACACAATTAGTAGATAAGAATTTCCTCGTGTAGATGCTCCCAATATTTATAAGATTCAATCGAGTCATTTTAATAGATGGAATTTATCCCATTTAATACGAAAAAATCACAGTCTATTATTTTTAATTAAAGTTTAGGGTTGAATATCAAAATACGTAAAGAAGATATAATTACTGATAATTTTCCAATTTTTTTAGATACAGTCGAACCTTTGTATAACGAACCTCTATAACCCTTTAAGACCCAATCCGTACGATCTTGCGGGGTAGATATTCTTATACGTTTTTGCTTCTGGAATAGAGTCGTACGTAAGAAAATCGCAATCTAACGATTGAGCCGGTTTTCAGAAAGTGTAAAGTGTTACTTTTTATCAACAGACGATGGTTGTGTTCCATGTTTTACTTTCAGCGGGCAAATCTAGCTTTGTTTTCAAATACAACGAAAACACGCGTCTTCTTTTTATCCGTCGTAAAAAGGTAATTATCAATATATTTCTAATTGTTTGGATACAAATTTTTGTATTAATGTTTAAATAACTGTAAAATAGAAAAAATATTAATTATACTCTATTAATGTGGTTTCTAGGGCTCGGGATTTCTTTACCCGCACGATCGTGCGGGTTGGGCGTTACTTGAGTCACTGCAGCTGCAAAGGTAAGTACTTACCATGCGAATTTTCTTTTCTGTTTCAATGATTTTGATGAAAGCATACATGAAAATGAAATATATATATAATTAATACCAAATTCTATTGGGGGTTACCATGGATGAGTCTCTTTTTTCCTTTCTCTCTCTCTTTTTTACAATTAATTTTCTTTTTTATACATTTGTTGAGGAGTATGGCATTTTTATCCTCTCCACAGATATCTGCATCCATATCTCTTCCCCCCCCCCAAAAAAAAATCTTGGTTTTCCGGTAAGAGTTAGTTTGGTGGGGTTTAAATATGTTTTATTTTTTCAAATAATAAAATTTTTGATACATTTTACTATTTTTCATTGAATAATGTGTTAACTTTTAACCAAAAACTTTTTCAAGTTTCTAAAAGGAGAAGAATTCTCACAGAAGAAGAAATTTTGCAATTGATGAATAAATCAGGTTGAAAGATCAGAACTTAGTGATCTTTCGGATGATGACAATGCTGCGAACAAAACATATGAATCGCGTATACTGGAAGGAGAATCAAGTTCAGATGAGAGCGATGAAGAAACACACAGAAATATTTGAAATGAAAAACAATTTTGGATCATTCTTTACCATAAAAACCTCTTGAACACATTCATTACATTGATTTAGCTGTTGCAATTTTTTGGTTTCTGAGCAAACAAGATGCAATATCAAATAAAATTCCTCTAAAAATCAAAATGGATCGCTTAAAATTTAAGTTAGAGATAGTGAAGCGTCTCTTATCAGCCTCTCCACCTTCTAACGAAGGTATTTTAACTGATGATGAAGATAACAGTGTTGTAGCTCCACTCGAAAAAAGATCGAAGCGTTATAATCCAACTGCTATACATGCAATAGCTTTTATCCTGGCCATTCCAGGATAAAAGGCTTGACATGTACAGCCATTTTTGATGTGTTGATGAGATTTCAAAACCTCGCACAAGTGCAGATTTGAAAACTACGAAAGCAGTTCGAAAACATGTTGTGAAAAATGCAATGTGGTTATTTATACTTGTCAAAAACAAAACAAAAGATTTTTGTAGTAAATATATAATGAATTAATATAAAAGATTTAATTATACATCAATAAAATTTCCTTATTTGTAACAATTTTAGTTGAATTAAGATTGTTTCTTCTATCAACTTAGAGCTAAAAATGTAAAATTTCATGGGTGACGCCCAACTCGTACGATCGTGCTAGTACCGTCTACATTTTAGGGAGGGGGGAAGCGGGAATTTTTTCATTATTTTTCCCAAGTTCATTGGGGTCTATATAGTATTAATAACCAGAAGAATTTAATATTTGAAGATAAAAATAGTTCGGGCCTTAAAGGGATATTGCGAATTTTTCTATATAACGAACTTTTTCTTGGAACCATGAACTTTTCACGATTTTCTTCGTAAAATAACCTCTCTATAGCGAAGTGCATTTTCTATGTAACGAACTTTTTCTCATGTGATTCAATTTTTGTTATCCTTTTTTTTTTAAAGTATTTCTGAAAAAATTTCAAGTTATTCTCTCTTTAACACATTTTGGGTGGTCATAAATCTTGAACTGGTTTTATTAGATCCTAACTTCCCTAGAGCTATAGAGTTCTGGATGTTTCATCCAAGAAGTGCAACCCTTAACCTCCCCCCCCCATTGCCTAGTTCACCAGAAACATCTTCGATATCCTCTTTCACCCTCAGTGGAGTTGTCCCGTGTTCTAATTATAAAATAATGTATGTTTAATATTACTTGTATGCTTTAAATTATAAAATGTCCTTGAAATTCATTAATTTTAGTATAAAATTATTTTCTTAATATTGAAAATACAGTGACATTCTTTTTTCTTATTTTGTTGCAGTTTTTCTTTCTTTCTTTCTTTTTGGTGGGTAAGAAATATAAAGTAAATATATATTAATTTAAAAGAAGATGTGAATAATTACTTTTTTTGTTATTATAGTGTTTATGAATTTAAAGTTTGCTATGAGGTTTATAAAGTATATTGAAAGATGAACCTCAATATAATGAATTTTCCATGTAACGAACTCTTTTCCGGGATTTAGAGACTTCGTTATATAGAGGTCCGACTGTATTTTATTTAAAAAAAAATAATAACTTTTTAAAAGTTGCTACAAAATGACAAAATGTACCAAAAGTTGATTTCGTGACTAAAAAGAGATTATGGTAATTTCTTTAAAGAATAGAAAGATTGCGTATAAGAGAGAGAGAGAGATTTTTCATTTACTTTTTTATTCAAATCCCATTTAAAACGGTTTTTATGACATGAAACATGAATGAATTTAAAAATCCACGAATTAAGGCCTTAAAATTTCTTTTATTTAAATAAGGAATAAGAAATTATTTAGAAACACAGCTTTTGAAACATTTGTTTGAACCACTCTGTAGAGGTCCGTACAAATAAATTGTAGAAGAAACCGCTGTAACGTTTTCCCGTCTCGCAGCTCCAAAATCGGCTTTCCTATGTTGACAACGTTTCTCCGCTTATATCCACACATGCCCCCCTAAAATATTGCTGGATCCTTTCATCTTCAACCGATGGCCTTGAGAAAAACAATACTCCACCTGCGCACCGGGCCTCGAGTGAAATTCGAAGTGTAAGAAGGGACCGCCCCACCCCAAGAGAGTGGAGAAAGCGTTTGAAACACTAGAAAAGAGACGTGGTGTCCTTCATCCAAAATTTATTCAATTGAAATACTCAATAGTTTGAATAACTCTATGGAAATGTTATAATTAATAGCTGTGGACGCAAGAAAGCAATAATTTAATGTCTCATGCTACTCATCAGTTTTTGTCACACCGTAGTACAGAACACCCGACTTATTTAATCCAATCCTTTTTTATTCGTTGATTTCCTTTTCTGTCTCACTGTGAAACAAAGCGAGGGTGACGGACCTCGCCATTTTGAGCCACGGTCAAATGGCGAAGATGACACCTGAGCTGTTAGCCTTCTTTCAAAACATCCATGCCACGCTAACCTGATGACTTTGAGCCTCGACAGATTTAACGTGCATCAGCCCCTCTGCACGGCGAATCTTCAGTGGCACTGGATGTTGAACTTGGGAATTGACAACGTCGAACGCCAACGTGCGACCATGACCATTCGGCTACCATGGCCTCTCCCCCCCAGGTATACAAAAACCATAAATATATATTGAATCACGAGGCTTAATTAATAGCTTTGAACCGGCGTTCACCACACATTGCTCTACACTTTTATTGATCAAGTTTCTAAAAATATTGGGATAGAAAAGTTTTTTCAATATACAGGGTGAGTGTATGCCACACGGACAAACTTGCAGGATGTGTAGGGGGTACAGGGACGACTCGGAATCACACAGTATTGCAGGGTCACAAATGCCGTAATTGTGAGCTGGGTGCAAAGAAGCAGAGAAAAAAACTAAAGCAACAACACATTAACTAGACAGAAAAAATTTTATTGAAAGGTTGTTCTGCAACAGGTGTTCGAAATTACAGCCAGAAGTCATCTGGCAGGCCTGACAGCGGTGTTGCACCGAATTCCTTACGTTCTGGAAGATTCCTCCCAGCAGCTGCAGATATTCAAGCGATCAGGTCTTCAACTGAAGCAATGGGTGTCTACTGCACCAAAAAGAACCATTTAACTCTTTATTGTTGTTGTCGTGTCCTTCCCGAAGGGGAAAAATGCAAGTTGCCAGAGCCTAAGACAGGTTGAACTACACGATCGATGGTGACACCATCTATCTCTATCTCCACAATTTAGACATGGAACTGGAGGGGAGGGAAATATTCTCCAGCCCATGCACCCGTGGCTTCTGTTGAGACCACCCACAAGACTTTCGGACCCACTGATTTAACGAGCGCGTACTTAGTCTGTACTTGGAGGTATCTGGAGTCCGATGCTCTAACCACTAGGCTACCCACGGCCCTAGTTACGTTATAGGTTACGTTAACTCATTAAAGAATCAGTTTAATGGAACCTGTTTATACTTGCGAAGGCCATGGGATGTGGAACACGCCTGTTCGGGTAACGTTCTTAGTACAGCCTCAGAGCGGCGGCGTGAGCAAGTTAAAATCCGCATCTCCATACAAGATCAGCATATATATCGGCTATTCCTCGATTGAATACTAGTTCCTCCGACTACCTTGGGAACTACCTTCTTCCACCTTTCGTTCAACGTCATCTACCGCAAGGAATCTTCCAGAACATCAGGAATTTCATGCAGCATCGCTGTCAGACTTGCCAGTCGACTTCTGGTCGTAATTTGAAACACATGTTGAAGAACAACTAATAAAATGTTTTCTGACCCATTAATGTGTTCTTTTTCTCTCTTCTGAGCACCCTAATTCTCAACTACAGGATTTGCGACCCTGCATTCTTATGTGATTCCGTCTTAATAACCCCTACACCCCCTTCGTCGGTCTAGAAGCGAATCACTCTGCATATTTTTTAAAACAAATCAAAAGCTACTGGGTCATTTTCTGTTCTATGCGAAGAAGGAAACAAGTAAGATATTTTTGTTATTAATGACACCTAATCGGCAAAAACCAGATTAAGGCCCACGGAATTCATCATGGTAAAGGGCTAAGTGACGCCTGTCGTTAGTCGTAGCTTTGAGCACCATTCAGGTGACAGAACGATTTGGCTCATTTTCATCCCAATTTTGTGGGAGAACACCCTGGAGTTGGTCAGGGGCCTCACATCTCTCTTCCCTTTCCACCCACCTCTCGAAAGGACTTGTGGCTCGACGGCTATTCAAGTATCCCCATGCCGCGAAGGCACTCTACATTTACAAACATCTCCGGGATTCGAACTCAGGCCCAAAACTCAGCGTCGCTAACCACCATACCGGATGGGCGACTAAGATATTTCTAATAGGGATTACTAATATCTTCTCATCTCCATCCACGCCCCTTTTACTGAACAGCATAAGTACGAAAGATAACGATAAAATAAAAACGAATCCGTAACAAATGAATTCATCTCATATTTCAACCTATAATGACGTGAACTCTAAGCAAAAGCACGACTGTAAATCCCCAATTTTTCTCATTTCGTAAATCCTTTGTCTCAAAAATAGTAGGTGTTTTGTTTATTGCCGTGGATCAATCAAATGATATATTTCAATATTGAAAGTTCTAAAATAAAAACTTTTACCTGCTAACAAATCGTTCAAAACATTTCTTATATTAGCGAAAGAATTAATAATCAAAATTTATGGAAAAAGGTAATCGAAATAATTCTTGATGAAAAAGAGAGTAGCGGACTATAACGCGCACATTGAACACAAAAAATAAGATCGAAATTTACGGGGGCGCGTTACACGCCGGGGATGAAAAAAGGATAGCTTCAAAAATAAAAACTTCTACAAAGATCGGAATACTGTTTATTTAAAAGAAATGTCATACATTATGAACTTAAAGGGTTATTTTTCCAGAAATAATAGACTATTTTTTCGAAATCCTGGGATAATGCCTCGAACAAATGGCTTTCAAACATAATAGCATTGCTAATGTACATAGCAGGTTCCTTCGTAAAAAAAGGGGGAGCGAGTTATAAGAAGAATATACCTAAAAATCAAAAATTGCAGCTTGAAAGTATAGGTGCGCGTTATACACCGGATTTTACGGTAGTTAGCTTTTAAAAGTTTATTTATACGATTTTTCTTCACTCTACAAAACTGCATTTTTACTACGTTATAGATATAATAAAAACACAACAAGTATTAGATATATACTTGTAAAAAATATCAATATTATAATTTTTTACTTTTTGCAGAATAATGTTCAATATAGCACATAAATATAGTAAAATATGAAATATTTAAATTATTTTTACTAATGTTTACCATTTATGTTCTTATTAAGAATAATAATGCATCAATACTTGAAATAATGCATTCGCTTAAGAAAAGGGGGAAACGATCGCTTATCACTTATTCAACACCACGTTCTCAATTGAATACATGAATTTAATTATTTTACATTCACCACACATTTACATTTCAAATGTACTACGTTTTGCCAAAACGACAGAACGGTTGCGTTTTAAGAGTTCACTTAAAAAAAAATCTTTTTTTTTTCTCCCATTTGGCTTGCCATCTTGTTGATTCGAGTGAGATTCCTTGCTTCCGATTCAGAAAACGCTTCAACAAACCTTGATAGAACCCATGAGAAGGTTATCCTCCGCCTACATTGTTTCTTTTTTTTTTTTTAATGCGTTTGGAAACAAAGAAATCGACCAGATGGTCCAAATGGCAAAAAACCCTAATCAGAGAATTAAAACAAACAATTCCGAATGCATCGGACAAGCATATCAACATAGTATTTTCCCGACATTCACATAATCGTTTGGACATAAAAGTTCTGAAGAAAAAGTCATTGCTTCTCAGAAAGGGTCCAACCAATCAACGGTCAAAGATTCTCAGAAGTGGTCCATCCAAAACATACAGTTACGAAAGAAGAAAAATTGGCAATTTAAAGAACAATGAAAGAATGAATCGTGAAACTAAACTTTAAATTATTAAGTTTTGTTTTCAGATGATGTAATATTGCGTTTTTTAAGATGGTAATTAGGTAGGAATAAAAAAAAATTACATTGCTCATGATGAAATCACGTTTATTCAAATCCCGCCCCCCCCCCCCAGGTCCCGTCTTTTTTTTTTTTTTTTTGCTGCTAGGTTTCTGACAATTTTGTTTTAAATTTTTTGATGATGTAATTTAATCAAATGCTTTGCAATAGAACTCATGAATTGCTTTACATTTTGTTGATTAAAATATTGCAAAACTCAACAAAATTTCAGGTGGGTGGTAACTGCAGTAATTTTTGCTAAAAAAGTATACTGAAACGCTCAAGAACAGTCCATTATTTTCAGTCCCATACATATTTTAACAGTTTACCGGCAACATATGTGCTTACTTCTGTATTAAGTAAAATGCTTTTGAAATGGGATACATTCGTAATGTTGTACAATAAAATACGCTACCCTCCATCCAATACTAAAATATAATTATCATTTCGTACTGATTGCTAAATAAAGTGAACAATAACGTATTTCATTTTTAATAGGATTGCAAAGATAAGTTTTTCATTTAGAATTATTTTAAAATTCTAGAACAGTATTAAAGTTATAACGAATTCATCAACAATGTATTTATTTGCCGTAATTAATACAATTCTATCGATACTTAAATGGCTAATTCCCTAAATATTTTGTACGAGAGCGAATTTTTGAGTGAGGTTTTCAAAAAAAAAAAGATTTTTGAACTGCTATAAAAGAAAATACATACATAGTTGAAATCCTCACAATTAGGGATTGCAATACCGGGATACCGAATACCTATATTTTGAGCCCTCTGTACAATTTTGTAACACCGATATTCTCAAGTTTAAACACCGTTATTTTGGTATTTAGTAGTAATTTTTTTAAAATATTGTCTCCATAATATGTTCATGCATCGCCAACATAGTAAAATAGTACACGTTTTTGTTTTTATGTCTCCCTAACGGTCGAAATTAATCAGACTGTGAATATAAAGCTGTATCGTACAATGAAGAGGAGTGAAACATTCTAGGAGGCGGGCCAAAACAATCCTATTACAGCTCAGAACGATACTGCACACGCGTCTGATATTCGTATCTGTGAAAACAAGGCTGTAGTTGTGAAGAAAGTGCGTAATATTTCGAAAGAATTTTTTTTAAATTGGTGAGTGTTTGTTATTCAAATTGTATTTGCATATTATACTTCAGAGTTCAAAATATTTTTTTCAGATTCATTGTATATATATACTCATAAATAATAACCCATAATAATGAATAAGAATAACATTAAAGAACATAAAAAATGAGTTGATAATACTTCGGTTTAGTTTCATTATTTATATGATGAAAAGAATATGATGCCACAATGTAAAAAAAAGTTCAACAGTTATTAAAGTGAATGGAGTGAGTATACAAGCGAGCTCCATATACATTTAAAAATGAAACAAGATACAAATTTGTTAAAGAGGAAAGAATCTAATTAAGATGAAGGTACAAATTTGAGCACAATTTCTAAGCCCAATCCATCAGAGATTTTAGATTATTTTGAAAAAAAATTAACAATTTGGATGAAATTATAAGTAAAATGAGCATTAAATGGCTCTCTATTTCGAATGTTTTTCACTTTTACTGAATTAAGAAAATCGGAGGTTTTAAAAATCTACCAACATCGATTAATAGAAGAACTACAGTAACAGTGTTCACAATTCTTTGAAACAGGAGCTAATACAATGAAAAGTAAATGGTGAACAAGTAAGTCTTAATATGATGAATAGACAAGAAATAGACGCTCTCTCTATATATAAATATTCATTCAGAAAAGAAAAATTGGGAATATATGACTTATACCATGTCTCGGGAAGCCGAAAAATGTGTGCAAGTGCTTACATCTAAATTAGCGAAACCTGGATTATCCTTGAAAGAAAATATAGTATCCATGACGACTGATGAAGCAACAGTTATGAAAAAAGTTGGTAAGTTGATTGGTGCGAATCAATAATTGCGCTATGCTCATGGATTTCGATTAAAGTAATTGATGCATTTTACCAAAAAAAAAAATAATAATACGGAAAGAAAGTCTGAAGAATTGTTAAGATACTTAAACTTCTCCCTACAAAAAATGCATTATACTAACTGAAAATAAAACAGAGCATATGTTAATATTAGATTCTAAAACACTTTGGAACAGTTTGCTCCTAATGATGAAGCAACTGAAAAGTCCAATCCAAAAAGCACTGATCGATTTAAACCTGCAAATTAATTTTTCCGATAGTGAATCCAACTTAATATCCAGAGCTGTAACAGCTCTACTTCCAATAAAACTGGCTGTTGAGGCATTATGTCGGAGAGATTCTCTCTCTCTCTCTAATTTATTAATAGCTAATTAAACAATAAATTTAACGTTGAAGTCACTATCTGAAGAATTATATATTACACTGACAAATCGCACAGATGAAAGGCATACCGAAACAAAAAAACTTCATATGGTATTTACATAATTATAATGATTTTAAAAATAAAAATGAAAAAGAAGAAATGGAACTACAATTGAAATTTGATCAAGTTTATAGAAAATTTTCTTACCTTCAAACCTATCCATATGCAGAAGAATTCGGAACAGTTATGATGATGACACTAATGCGAATAGTGAAAAAAGATTCTCCTGAACAAAAATTAGAATGAGCGATAACTTAAAAAATGTCAACAAACCAAAATATAATACAGAAATCAACTTTATCCAAAACCATCTGATGAAAAATCGATTGATTTGAATTGAGAACTAGGAAAAATTATACCGTGCTTTGCTAACTAGCGTAGATGAAGAAAGAGCGTTTTCGACAGCTGGTAATTTTTGCATAAAATTACGTTTCAGACTTAATGATAGTACAATTGAAGCATTATATTTCTTAAGATCACATTTCAAAAATATGTAATAGTACCACAGACTGAATAGTGATATTTACACTTTTTTTGTGGTTTAAATAAATAAGATGTTTCTTTACTTTTTGTAACTGTTTATATACTGTTATAATTTATAAGTTACAAATTATTTTTTTGTAATATTTACACTCTCTAGTAAAACTGGCAAATAAAGCAAAGAAACACCTGTGTTTTCTTTCTTTTTCTAAAATTGCTACAACCGGTATTAAAACCGGTATCCCGATATTAAGATCTAAAAAGTACCGAATACCGATGTTGAACTTTTGGTTCGATATTGCAATCCCTACTTACAATCTATTTGATTTGAATGGAAAATTTTATAAACGCCTCAGACAATACAAATTTAATTTTTAAGATAATATGATTACACATTTAACAATTTAACATTATTTTTATAAGAATAAAAATTCATGTTTGCTTTTTTTAAATGAAACAAAATCTTGGATATTTTTTTGGAAAAAGTAGTCTCAATTCATTAACCAAAAACATACCAACAGGAAAAATTTTAGTTGAAAATTTAAGCAAACCGTCGGGAAATTATAAAAATGAATAAATTACAATAATTTAAGCAAAATTTATTTTTGCTTTCTCACATTGCTCTTTTCAATTTCACATCTAATTCCTACTAAAACGGCATAAATCTTCAAGCAATCGAATTCATTTTTAGTTTTAAAAAATGTCCATAAACAAAAATAAAACTTTTTTGTTTGCTGATTCCAAACTGTGAAAAATAAAATTGAAAAAAAAAATATATTGTACTATGTATAAAACCAAATTTTTTTCACTTTTTCTGAAAAGTATTATTTTTTTATATTCAGGAACAGTGTAAAAAAAACTGTTGTACTGTATGCTTCTAAATTTTATATGCTTATGTACAGGATACATGTGCATATACTGAGCCAAAAAATAAATTTTATCTAAATAATACCTAATTTATAAAATATAGTTTTATGCATAAAAAAAAAAGGAAAATAAAAAATTTCGAAATTCCAAAGTTCTATAATTTTAATACTGTATAATTTCAAAGAAATTATGCACTGTTTTTGTTGAAAAATCTTGAACATTATGTTTTGAACATTGTTTTGTACATGCGTGTAAAATATTTTGCATTTTTAAGAAATACTTTAAAAAAAAAATAGTATTTAAATGAAAATGTATTTACGAGATGTCAAGAACTATGTCTTTGTTCAATTAAATAGAAAAAAAAAAACATTTTAAAGTAAAAAAATTATTGTTGCAGTTTAAGTGAATATTCTAAATATTATTATTAGTCAAACAAAAAAAATTAAGTTCTATTAGAAATATTGAATGATATTCATCACAAAAACAAGGAGTCAACAATTTCAATATTTTTCTTTTTCGGGCACATGTCCCCTTAAATCATTCCTTCAAATATTTTTAAAAAATGCATCTATATGTAATGAAAATAATTTTCTTAAAAAATTATCTTAGATCCAATAGAAAAATATACATAAATATAAATTTAATGAACAGCTTTAAAAAAACACTCAACATGTTCGTGGGAAATGCATAAAATATTCAGTTTTTTATCACATTGTTTTTTCGACTACGTTTAAAAAATTTAATTTTTATAAAATTTTAAGAAAAGAATTCAGGATAAAATTTCAAAGGATTTCATTCGTTTTTCAAAGCATTTGATGGCGTAAGAAAAACAGCAATAAACAACTTACCTAATTGAACCCTGTTATCACCTGTTAGCAACACCATGCCGTTAGAAACAGGCTCACTTCTTGTCCTCCGCGAAAGAAAGCGCATTGATGGAAGGAGCACCAGCTGAACTTGTTCCCTACCAGTAGGGAAAATCATGCTCCTTTTTCCCCACTGGTAGTTTCGTTTTCAGAAATGCCAGAGAAAATTCTTTTTTGGCTGTGTTCTGTTGAAATGATTTCAATAGAATAAAGGTCGAAGTAATAAGATTTGCTGTATCTTCGAGCATTCGAAACAAAATACGAGCTGCGGTTTTTTGCCAATGTTTTAATTCGAGGCATGACCCGAATGCTTTAGTAACCTCGAGAAGAAAAAGGAGGGGAGACCTTCGTTATGATGGATGAAATATCAGAGGGATTTTTTTCTTTGTCTTTTCTTTTTTTTTTTAAAGAAGCAATTACGCCATAAACGAAAGAACTATGGAATTTTCTTGTTCTGGGAGGAGAGAGAAAACGGAACAAGTAAAGCATTTCTTTAAATGAACCCATTAAAGTTACCATTTTTGGACATGAATGACATTAAGAAATTACTTTTTGCTTGAAAATTACTCTCCAGAAATATTCCCTCTTTAATGAGCATTCAATTTAAAATTTTCCGAACTTGACAAGTAGATGAAATCTCACGTTTTAATGGTGTCAAGATTGCATAAATCTTTTACTTTATCCATGTATATATGTAGGGGTGATAATTATTTGTACAGATGGTTTTTTAGGGGTGGAGAGGGGTCCGGGGTAATTGGTATAACTAAAAAGAGCTGGTTGATGCAGTTTTAAAAACATTTCCAATGTTTGCCAACGCAGTAGATAAGATTTCACTCAAATTACACACAGAAACCACACCCACTGGGAAGCTCTTTTGTCCCTTTTTCAATTCCTACTATTAGCTCTCACTCTCTCTATATATATTTATCTTGTTGAAATTTTCAATCGTTAATAAAATAATTTCTGTTCATCCAATCAAGTTCAAATATATATTTTTTAAACTTGTAGTGGATGACACTTGATGTTAACACAGTTTTTTCAAATATTAATTCATTAGTTAAATTTTACTTTTTAATTTTAAATTTGCTCTGCGTTATTTCCCTTGTAGTTACAATTAGCGGTAACAGATGGCGCCAGTACGTTTTTTTCTAACAAAGTAGGAATTGGCGTTAAATTTTTTTATATATATTACTTGTTTCTAATTCGCACCCTTGCAAGAAACAGGAAACCTTGTATTCCAAGGGAGGACGTACACATGTTGGCTTGTATCGCCATCTATTGGAGAGGTTGTAACCACACTGAACAGAATATATTTATATTCCTTCCTTCAAAACCCTATATATGTAAGAGAAAAGCGACTCATTCATTTGTGACGAAGCCGATCTCTTCCCCCTATTTGCTAACCGATCCCTTGCGCCTTGCCGACAGGCGTTGCGAAAATTTCAGGTATTTCCCTAATTGCTGGGAAGGACTTTCGTAACTGGGTGGTCAAGTTTCAGAACCTTTTTCCCAGGCTGACCGGACTATCAAAAAGAGGCGCCTTAACATTGTGTTTTCATTTTCCCGCGATTCGGTGACGACGGCGTGTCTGAAAACGTACAAATGTGCACCCAGCCTTCGGCGCCCTTTAGGCGAGAGAACAGGAAACGAGACAGATTTGGCGCGGCAGAAGGATAAGAGATCAAGGGAGCCGAGACCGGAAGGTGGCAAAAGAACAAGAGGGGTTGAGCCCGACAAAGAGATCAGAGAAGGATGATTAGGAGAGATGGAGAGGATATAAGGAGGGCGAGAGAGTCCGGACTGGAGACTGGATTTTGAAGGGAGCCGTTTGGACGTCACTCGAGCGATAGAAAAAAAAGCGATAACGAGCCCTCGAAGTACAGTGGTCTCCTAGCTTGGGAGATCAGGGATCGGTAGAGAGAGCGAAAGAGCACCGCGAATTTGGAGCCAGCGAACTCACTCAGACTCGGTGTGGAATTACCGAGAGTGAACCCTTTTTACTCACG
>BMAV01015810.1:649663-663847 GCA_019973955.1 Trichonephila inaurata madagascariensis | reverse complement strand
CTTTTTACTCACGATTTGAATAGGACTTTTCTCTAGCGGACGAAGTTGCTCCCTTATTTTATGTGAAAGAGACTCGAAATCATTACGGCCCCTTTTGCTATTGAATTGTAAAAGAATATACTAATTTTATTTATTTATTTGTTTATTTTTTGATGATTTTCATACTGAAATAAATAGTTATCCAAGAGCTGTGTGAAATCATTACACATTCATTAACCACGAGATCTTCCGAAATATTATACTCATACACTTGAAGTTTGACAAGCATGATTCTTTTGTTCAGTAGAGATCCGCAAAGAACGGGTTTGGGGGAAATCGTTTATTAGGGGGCGTTATGGATAAAAATTCTTTTTTTTTTAACTATTAACTTGAAATTTGGAAAATTTGCTTCTTTTGTGAAGTAGAGAGTCTCTAATAAAGTGTTTTGTGGAAATAGAGGGGGTGATGAATATACTTCTATTTTAGAAGTTCAAGTCCTGGCCTTGTTGAAATAAAAGGCTATAAGAATATATTTCTTGAAATAAGAGGCTATAAAAACGTTTTTCAGTACAATCTCGAAAGTTTAATATAAAGCAAAAACAATACACACAACATCATGAAACACGATTAACGGCTAATTATAAAATATACGGAATGAAACTGTATGGATATTGTTACGAATTTTGTGTGATGAATGCTTAAAATATTTTAAATAGTTTATATCTGGATATGTAATACTTTAATATTACTCTCTGTTGTATTTATTCCATGCTAAAATTGTAATATTCACAAGCAACGCCGCTCCTTGCATTATAGTGGCAATTCAATGGAAGTTTGGGAAAATGTTCGCGATAAAGCCAATTCGGAGTCATTTTTGCGACCCTATGGATACTTTGGGGAATTACTGGAGAAATCTATTTATATCACTATTTATTGTGTGAGCAGATCTTTTTAGAAAGATTCGTGCGGTCTGTAAATAGGAAGTCATTCGCCGAAACTAGGTCAGTATTGTTTTGACCTTTGAAGAGTCGACTAGAGATTAGTTGCTACTATCGAGCGAGTGCTTGCGAATAATCTAAATCATTACGTTATTGTATTTTTAGACACTGATCGTTGCCTCTGAGAGATCTAAAAGATGTGAAGGCCTTCTGAAATTTATTTTGTGAATTTTGCTGCTCTATCCTGTATTTCTAAGGATTGTTTTTTTATAATAAACTTTCTTCGCTCCGAAAGAACTGTTTTGCTCTTTGAGACTGATAGCATGAAATAGAACACGAATCTACGTAACAATATATAAACCATTCACCTTCATAGAGTGAATGTTTATTGAAATTACATTCTGAAGCAATGTGGAGGCTATTGACAACTAGTTTCGTAATTTTGAACCACGGTCAAGTGACTATGACAACACCTGAGCTGACACCCACTCTCCATCCTTCATACTACATCAACGTGAGGACTTTAACCTTCAACAAATTTAATGTGCATCAGCCCTTTCTACACTGCGAGTCATCAGTGACATTCAGGACTCGAACGCTGGCAACGAATTCATGACCAAGGCCCTGGCTACTGCTGTCAGATAATTGTCACGTATACGAAGAGGGGACAAGCATTCTATCTTTATTTCAAAACTACACTAATGTTGATACTACTGCTGATACACTAATTTTGTTCGAATGTTTCAAATCAATACTTTTAGAAAATGTTATTTAATATTTTGGATGAGGGAAAAGCATTATGTGTGAACAAGTTTTAGAATTTCTAAATAATAAAGAGACTCAAAGGTGAAGTCAATGCATGCGAAAAATTATACGGCCAATTATATTGACGAGAATCGGGTATTATAGAATGTCGAGGTGTTTTGACTGTGTTTGTAGCTGCTAATACGTGAGAAAACCTCGAACTGCGGAAAAGGAAGACTCTCATGATAGATTGCAATGAGAGTTGACCACTTGCTGTTGCCATACCACTCATTACAAAACAGAGTGTGTTTTGCGATTTTCAAAAGTTTTTGCGGGTAAGTCAGTGCTTCTCAAAGTTTCAATATTTGCGATCCACTATTCAATCATAACTTTTATCGCCCCCCCCTCTATACAATAACAATGTATTAAATTCAATAATATGTTACTTTGACGCTAAACCTACTATACAATTTTAACCTCTTAAGTGCCTCTGACGTATATAAACGTCTCACTCAGCCAGTGCGTTAATTGCCCCTGACATATATATACGGGTTTCCAAAGTACGATCTTTTCTGTGAACTGCTATCCATAAAATTATTCCGAAGGCTTTGGAATGCAGTAAGACGACTTTTACAGTGCTTATGAATGATTGACTTATTTCAGAGGATTTGCTTTTTCTTTATTATTAATACCTTTTCCCCCCCCCCCCCTCAATACATCCCATACGCGCGCCTACGTGGAAAATAAGGGAGAGAATCACGTAACTTTAATTCAGCAGTTAAGAGTATAATTATAAACCGTACAAATTATCAAAATAAGTGTTAATTTTTGTAAATAATTTTATTAATGACAAGACCATGGGGTCATTGATATTTATTAATGTTTTTCTTGATTTAATATTGTTAAATTAACTATAAAATACATTGTGCAGTACTGATACATTTATAAGTGTAAATGTGTATTTTATTTTTAATTATGTTTAAATGTGTATTTTGTTTGTTTACTTTCAGTAACTTAATAATTTTTTTTAAATAATCTTTTGTTTTCGAGTTTTCAATATCCTAGCGCCCCCCTCGTAGAGTTATCACGCCTCCCAAAGAGCCTCACAGTTTGAGAAACGCTGGGGTAAAAATTTAACCTACTAGCACACTTGAGACTTGAACATTCAAGCTAAGAATAGAATGTAGACTAAAATAATTGTAGTCTGTAATACTTTTAGTTGACAATGTTTTGTCCTTCAGTTTAAAGGTTCATTTTCGAAGATGGCGTGCCGGGTATTAGAAGAGAAAGATTATATTTGTGACTTTTGTAAATAGACTCGAAACAGAAATGACTTTGAAGCATTCTTAAAAGTATGGCATTTATATTTAAAAGTAACTGTGTTTTATGAAGTTTTA
The DNA here is from genome assembly GCA_019973955.1 of Trichonephila inaurata madagascariensis. Classification (NCBI taxonomy): domain Eukaryota; kingdom Metazoa; phylum Arthropoda; class Arachnida; order Araneae; family Nephilidae; genus Trichonephila; species Trichonephila inaurata. The sequence goes on along the minus strand of BMAV01015810.1, from coordinate 660,789 downwards.
ATTCGCGTTTCCTAAAAGTTTAAGCCACACCTATATTCCATATTACCAGACTATTCCATAATCACCTCCACTTATAATTTTTCTTCAAAATAATTTTTTTGTAACAAAAATAAATAAATAAAATAAATTTTACTTTTTTTTTTCTCTCTAAGTGATAATTCTTCACAATCCATGATGATTTTTGAAGAATTTTTTCAAAAACCAGTTAAATTATTTTTAGAAATGTAAATTGTATTCCATAATAGCTCTCATCTATTTTTATTAGTTAATAGAACTCTTTTGCTGGTAGTAAGTAAAACCAATGAGTTTCTATCCAGCACTTGTTGCCAGTTTACAGAATAGAATCTCAAACTAGTTTTTCCAGGTGTGCGCCTCTATCGCGATGGGGCGAATCCAGAAAGCTAAGTAGGGATGTCATTGGAGCATATTGAAGTTATCTCCGGACTACGTTAAAGGTGCAATCTCTTCGTTCTTTACTTTCTCGAAGCAAAAAAAACTTTTCTAAAGTTGTCTTTAAAATTTTGAAACTCTTGCCTTGACCCAAGAGTCTTAACGTAAATGAAATTTTGGGCGTAGAAACGTTTTTAAATCAACTCCTAATTGTGAGGCAATTCTAAAACATGATTTTAGTTGAGAGCGAAGGGAAGCATTTCTAATGATAGATTGGAAGCACTTTTTTCAGCATTTTGAGATGGTGAGACCAAATGAAAATCCTTAGCCAGAGTTCATAAGGGTCAGCGTCCCCATAGGATCACAAAGACCGGAGTAGCTTTTCATTTGAAGCGATACAAATAAGAAAAAAATAGGCCATGGTTCATTAAAAATTGAGTAAAGTAACTGGAATAGGGATTGATTTCTAAACTGGGTTTGAGTAAGAAGGACTTGACTCGTAAGCCAGTATTACAGTTTGACCACCCACTCTCCCCGTCAACAGTTAATTTATTTTGCTGACAAAAGAGCAGGCAGCGGGAACACTCACCTCGACACCATTAGTAGTAGCGACCTTTGGATAATGATTTTCAATATAACATCAAAAAAATATTATTATTATAAATATTTTAATTATTATTATAAGTATTTTAATTATTATTATAAATATTATAAATTTTAATAATATAATTAATATTATAAAAATTGCTATACATAGAGAGTTTATTCTTTATTAAATTATTGGCAAATGGACCTCGTAATTTTTAAAGACAGTCGAGGACGACACCTATGCTAGCACCACACTCTCCTAACTTCCAAGCTACGCCAATGCAAAGTTTTTTGGTCTCCGATAGACTTGACATGCCTTCTTCACCCAACGAAGTGATGCCTCCGTTCCAACCCATCCTCTACAACAACGAGCTACTGAGCAGCTGTCGGAGACATTTTCGGTAAATCGCGCCAACGCTCCTTTTATAGAGAGGGAGCCTCTCCAATTTCTGCAGTGGAGTTGGGACCTGTCAAACCCATGGTTTCATGCTCTGAAAATATTTGTTCCTTCAGCAAATTATCCAATTTTGATCCTAATGTATCCCCAACTGAAGGCAATGGTATATATCTGTATGAGATTTCTTTTTCCAGTTTGTTTCTGTACTCCTTTTTAATAAATCTCTGATGAACACTTTGTAACGGGTTCTATCCGCGGTTTTTACTTTGGGGAAATTGTTCTTTAACTGTTTAAAACCACCTTCCGAAGAGATCACTTAAAACCCTGGCAATGGGTGCGTTAGCAGTGAGTCTTTAGTCCTTACGTTATCATCCTAGCACAAGAACTGCCTTTAGGAGAAGGGAAATTAATAGAGAAGCAGATTTGAAGATGACTGTAGCAGCTTAGTAAAGTTACGAAAAGTAATCTACAGTAGGATTAAGAGATAAGTGTTTGTTTGATAATCTTTTAAGTTCAGATTAGGAAACTAATTAGGATTGTTCCCACGGTTATTAAATTTGAATTGATCATAAGTTGATCAATAAGATATAAAAAGTATATATTTTTATAACAATCTTTGCTTCTTCGGTGTCTCAAATTGCACCCGCAACTTCGGGTTGAGACAACTCGCGAATGACAGCCACTACCTACTTTCACAACATTAAAAAACTTGAAGATTTTTTTTAAAAAAGAAAGCTTTTCATCCTTTTTTTTTAAAGTTACAAAAATTTTGATTAAAAAAAATTGTTATTACATTTGTTATTTATCATTAACTGCATTTCAATTTCTTTCTTATCTACGATTCAGTTTCTATTTGTTATACGCAGTTTACTTAAAATTAATTTTATATTTGTCAAAAATGTAAGTGTCTATAGGCAACAAGCAAAGATAAGATTTTTTTTAGAAAAAGGTTAGCTGCTCTTTTGATTGGTAGCTCGCTCTGAGTAGGATTGAAAATCGAGCCAGCACGTGTTTATTAAAGCATTTTCAAAAATCATGTTTATTTATATGCTTCGATATCAACCTCTGAGGAATACTTTCAATGGCTATAAAAAGAGCTGATTCAATCGGGAAGGGAATAGTGAAAAAAAAAAGAAACGAATGCATTTTGCGACAGTTCTAAAAGTAAATTACTGTCGAAATAAAAATTAATTCGTTCGATATAATTATATTTTAAAACTACTTTATAACTAACGGAAAGTCCAAAAAAGTTGAAACAGGAATTTATCTAGAATATATCCTGTGTCCAAATTAAAAGGGATACTTTTTAAAAACCGAGACAATTTTCCAACTCCTTAAATTTTAATGAATTTCTGCTCTTCTTTAAATCAGGTTGAAATGTAAAACAAAAGTGATTGAAATATCCCCTCAGAAAAATCAAGATCGCGATATATATTTCTTCAAATGCATAACATCTCTTTGTATGAGTCCTGTCAGGCGTTCTCAGAAAAATGCTTTTAGATCAGAGGTATCAACTCTCCGCGACCTCGTTTCCTGAAGTAAGAACATTTTTGTTTGAATGATAGAAAACGAAATGTATCGTTAGTATCGCTGTCAATGTTAAAAAAAATCCTTAGAAATCGGGTGTCTAGGATTTCATCTTTAGCGTGTTTGTTCCTTCATTTTTTTTTGCTAATGATGACAGATGTTTTTTTCCTGGTCGTTTCTATCCATAGCTTTGTACTGTTGCAAATAATGCTTAAAAATGCAAGGAGTGAAGAAATTAGGAATTACTCGTATTTAGAGACATATTGAAAGATGATTTATAGTACAGGAATACCACGAACTTACGCGATAACCGCGTAAGTTAATATGATAATTAATGAAATATTTGTAGTTGGGGCCAAAAACGAAAGAAAATAATAATTTAGAAAGCAAATACTTTATAAAATTTAAGATAGCACTAACACACAAAATCGAAGTTCATTTGATGTGGAAGGTTTCATAAAATCTATCAAAGAAGTCGGAAGGCACAAAGATCGTTTTTTTCCCTCTCACAAAATGTCCTGGAAGCAAGCTATTAATTTTTCTGTTCCTTATTTTATTGAAAAAGTACTTTTCATTGGAGTCTAAAATGCGTAACTCTTTTTCAATTCCTACTATTAGCTCACTCTCTCTCTATATATATTTATTTATTTATCTTATTCAAATTTTCAATCGTAATAAAATACTTTCTATTCATCCATCCAAAGTAGGAATTGACTTAACTTTTTTAAAAAATTTTTTTATGTTACTTGTTCAATTCAACTGAGGCCGTCGGTCAACCGTCATTCGATCTTATGAACTGGGTCTAAAGCAGGGGTACTCAACCTATTTTTCTGCTGGGCCACATACATATGTTAGCGGTTTCCCGCGGGCCGCCCCATGAGAATAAATGGGGGGGGCCAATGCTTTAAGACCAAGATATCACTGGAAATTTAAAATGTTGAAAATTGATTAAAATATTATAACTCCTCCATTTCGCTTTTTTTAAATTATTATTATTTTTTTATTTTTGTCACTAACACTAAATTAGAAGCATTTAAAAAACATTCCTCCACAATTTCTGCATCAATAAATGGTTTCATATAATTAGCAATAATATAACAAACTTCATAGGATGTCTTTGTGACCGCTGTGGTATAACCACTGACAAAACACATTGTTGCTGTTGCAAAGATTATTCAAGAAACCCTGTTTCTCACCTCTTGAAAGATATCTCCGAGGAAAAGTGTTATTGAATGATTCCAGTTTATTTGTATTTTTTAAGTATAGCACTTTCGGGACAAATCAAACAATGACTGATCCATGTTTGTTTTTTACTTCAAAATAGTCAACCTCCCAATCGTCTTGAAGCGTATATTCTCTTCAAATATTTTTCGCTTGCAAGATGTGAAAGATAGTTAACAATTAGTTCCACCTATTAAAACTATCACTACTCCACTGTTATCTGTTATCACTAACCGAAACCGTTACAAATAGAAAAAGAATTTGAATTCGCTCTCGTACGACATCGATAACAAAAATCAAAACTGATGTATTTGATTTCTTGACAAAGAACTTCCCACCAAATTTTTAATACAATGTTCTTAAATAAGTAAATTTCTCAGAGCAATGGGCATGACTGGGCCACTTAAGAAGGCTCGGTGGTCCTCAGGTTGAGTATCGCTGGTCCAAAGATTAAAGGCCGTATCACACGTACATTTTTGGTGCAATTTTTTGGACCAATTTTTCGTCCTATACGAGGCTGAAGGGTTGCCGTAAGCAAAACGACACGCTATGACGTCAGCCACGCTCTATTTCCACATTGAAAAATTACTCGCTGATTATTCTGCTTCGGCAAACGAACATCCAAAATTATTTCTTTTATTTCGTTAGCACTTTTGTTGATGGGCGTAAACAGAAATGGAGCACCATTCTATATAAATATTATATACGCCGTTAAAATATTATGCATCATTAAAATATTATACGCCATATCTCATGTGTTTGAACGAAATTAAAGCCTCCATCTTGTTTATGACGTAGGGTGCCGAAAAACCCCATTGGCTGGAATTTCAAGCAACTTTTATTTGGAACAACTTTTTGAGCTCACTAGCAAAAAGTTGTTCGAAAGTCGTTGCTATGGCAACTGAGTAAAAATTGCACGAATTGGATGAAAAATTGCTCGTAACGTGTCCGTGGGATACGGCCTTTAGTTCTTCAATTTCTTGCTTGTTCTACGAGCTCATCCATTGCCATTTCCGGATAGTGGGATTCGAGCAGGTCTTGAACTTCAACACTATTCACTTCTAAACTTTTTGGCTTGGTAAGATCGATAACTTCTTGAATCACATGACCAATTTCATCAGGCTCTGGCACTGATTCCGCTCCAGTGATGGGGAAAAAAATCGTTTGTATTTCGACACCTTTTAAAAAAAATTTCTGAAACTTGATTCCAAGATTGTGCTCCAGGACTCGTGAAGAATCGAGTTGTGTGGTGATCAAACTAATGACGCAGGATTCGCAAAACTCTAGGTGGCGTAAGTCGAGGTATGTATTAAGGAAGGGGTTGCGAGCCTTTACTGATCAACGTGCCATTGTTTTCTAAAGAAGTATTCAATTAGGTATAGACTGTGGCGCGCCTCGGCACCCACCTAATTCCTCTTAACTGGAACCAACTTGCGAGCAGAGAGAAGTAAACTGATATGAACGGACACTCAAAAAAACCTGTCTTTTTTCGGACACTCGCTCTCTCTTCTCTCTCTGACTCGCGCTAGGAAAGACGTGCTTTACCTTTATTCAATTTCCATGTTTCAACCTAAGTAACTAGTAATTCATATAATATTCTATAATGCTGTAAATTAAAAATATATTTAATCTTTTTTATCATTCATTTTTACTATTTATATGGCGTGGAAAAACATTGAATAGATTATCCCTTTAAGCCATAATTGGTGACCTGAGCACGCGTGAACGCAATCCGTTAACATCCAGTTCATTTTAAAGATAATAACGTTAACTTTTTTAATTTTAATCTCATCCTCGGATTCTTCCCACCATCAATTTATGATCAGTTCATGCCTGAGCTATCGCTGGAAAATCAGTAAGTTTGTATACTTTTCTTTTTCATTTATGTGTGCTGTATGTTTTTTCAAAAATTTCTGTTGCAGTCACGTTTAACATACACTGAATAATTTTTTTTTCAAAAACTGTTTGCCCATTTCGCGAAGCAATAATTTTTTGTGTATCGCATGCATGTAAGATTTTTAATCCTGTATTCATATTTTATGTAAATATAATTTCATTTTCCTAACGTTTGTTTTTCAACGTAAAATATACTTATGTAAAAATATTTTTATTTACCTTCCAACATGCCTAATGAATGTGATAGTAACCAGATATCCCACGTGGCAGTTAAACCACCACCTTTTTGGAAACATAACCCTACGCTATGGTTTGTGCGATTAGAGGGGCAGTTCGATTTAGCCAAAATTTTAAATGATACCACTAAATTTAATTATGTTCTGTCTGCTGTTGAGTCGGACATTTTAAATTCTTTAAGCGACTTGGTTCTAAACCCACCTGAAAACGGAAAGTACGAAGCCTTAAAAAAACGTTTAATCGAAGTACATTCAGAAAGTGAGGATTCTTAAATTCGAACTCTCCTCCAGAGTTTAGAATTAGGGGACCAATGGCCATCACAGCTCCTTACGCGCATGCGTTCCCTCGCCGGCGATAATGTTGGCGAGCCACTCTTGAAATCGCTGGGACTCGGACGTTTGCCTAACGGAACGCAAACAATTCTTGCTGCTCTCAACGAAAACTTAGATCAGCTAGCTACTGTTGCTGATAAAATCAATGACCTGGCTTTTTTCCAAGGAATTAATTCAGTTGCAGCAACATCTGACAAAAAAACTGCGCAATTAGAAGAACAAGTTGCTTAACTTACACAGCAAGTAAGCGAACTAACTAGTTTCGTGAAGCGTTCCCGTAGCCCAGCCCGCAACTCAAATCATTTCAGCAATCGCAGTAATTCGCGAAATCGTTTTAAAAGGTACCAAGAACCCACAAATGGATATTGTTTTTACCATACAAATTTTGGCAACAAAGTGAAAAAGTGTGCTACTCCATGCTCTTTTCGTTCGGAAAACTAGAATGGGGATCGTCTCCTGGCCTTATTGGCGATCGCCTCAATAACCGCGTTTTATTGGCCGATTCTTCTTCTAAGATAACTTTTTTGATCGATACAGAATCGGATATTTCTGTTATTCCGAAATCTTTCGCGCCTCATGCTAAAGTTCAACAAGATTTAACTTCGTTCGCTGCGAATGGCACAAAACGAATTTTACTCGATTTAGGTTTACGACGCCAATTTACATGGTCTTTCGTAATCGTAGATGTACGCCAACCAATCATTGGGGTTGATTTCCTAAAACATTTTAATTTGCTTGTCGATGCTAAACATCATAGAGTTATCGACGCCAACACTAAACTTTCTTCGAACAGCCAGCTTCCAAAAATTAAGTCTGTAGCATTTAACCTAGCAATATTAATCGGCAATACTAAGTTCGATAAGGATTTAAAACAATATCCCGAATTAACTAACCCTTCACAACCGATAAATGTTGATACTTCGAATCTCAAGTTTATCATCACATAGAAACTAAAGGCCCCCCAGTATTTTCAAAACCACGTCGCCTCGCACCCTCAATTTCAAAAGCTGTTAAGAAAGAGTTCGAATACCTTATGGCGCAAGGTATAATTCGTCCGTCAAAGAGTCCCTGGGCAAGTCCACACTGCATGTTGTTAAAAAATCTAATTGAGAGTATCGACCCTGTGGTGATTACCGTAGACTTAATTCAGTTACCGTGCCCGACCGTTATCCAGTCCCTCACATTGAAGACTGCACTCAAAATCTGTATGGAAAAACTATATTCACTACTTTGGATTTGGCCTGAGCGTATCATCAAATAGCAATCAATCCACCCGATATTCCTAAAACAGCCGTAACTACCCCATTTGGTCTATTCGAGTATACTGCTATGCCCTTTGGACTTCTAAATTCTGGTCAAATAATTCAGAGACACATGCATCAAGTCTTAGCTCATCTAGAATTTTGTATTCCATAATTTGATGACTTACTCATAGCATCTTCCTCCAAGGACGAACACCTTGACCACTTACATCAAATCTTTTCTCATTTAAGAGATTACGGTCTTAAGTTAAACCCCGATAAATGTGTTTTAGGCAAAAAATCTGTAAAATTTCTGGGTTGTCTCATAACACCTGAGGGTGTTAAACCACTTCCCGATAAAGGGGAAGCCATTGCAAATTTTCCTATGCCAGATACTATTTCACAACTGAGGCGTTTTTTGGCCATGTTAAATTTTTATAGACGTTTTCTACCCCATGCAGCCGAAGCACAAGCACCTTTTAACAAGTTGCTTACTAATTGTAAAAAAAAAGATAAACGTCCCGTTCCTTAGAACGAGGAAGCAGAGACCGCATTTATGCATTGCAAATCCTCATTGGCTAACATTGCAACCCTGAATTATCCTACCCCCGATCAACAGCTCTGTTTACTGGTTGACGCGTCCAACTCCACAGTTGGAGGTGCATTAAATTGCTTGACGGAAAATGGTCCTCAACCTATCGCGTTTTTCTCACGTAAACTGAGTGCAACGGAAACAAAATACAGCACGTATGACGGGGAACTTCTTGATATACTTAGCAATAAAACATTTTAGGCACCAGCTGGAAGGACATAATTTTGTAATATTCACAGATCATCGCCCTTTAACTTTTGCGTTTAATAAAATCTCGGACTCGTGTTCTCCCCGTCAACTCAGGCATCTTGATTTCATATCGCAGTTCAGCACAGATATCAGACATGTTTCAGGATCAGATAACTCCGTGGCAGATGCTCTTTCAAGAATTAATGCCTTTAATCTTTCAACCACTGATCTCCAACACTTAGCCCATAGTCAAACCAAAGATGAGGAACTTAAAATCTTAATTTCTTCCAATGACTTATCCATTAAATTAAAACCTTTAAAAATGGGAAATGCTCTTGAAATTTTCTGTGATCTGAGTAGAGAAAAAGTACGGCCTTATGTGCCACAGGAACTTCGCTTTGAAGTATTTCGCTCTCTCCATATTCTCTCCCATCCAGGTATTCGTGCCACAAAGCGCCTCATCCTAGACCACTTCGTCTGGCCGTCCATGCTGAAGGACATTGCTAAATGGACACGATGCTGCATTCCATGCCAACGATCCAAAGTCCAGAGGCATACCGTGAGCCCCATACAACCATTTGCTCCAACCGTTGAGAGATTTCAGCATGTCCATATCGATCTAGTTGAACCATTTCCACCATCTGACGGGTTCACCTTCCTGTTAACATGCATTGATCTCTACACCTGATGGCAGGAGGTCATTCCTGTCAGTGATATCTCCGCTGAAGCTTAAAAGCTGAAGGTAAAAAGCTTCATCGCTAACTGGATATCGCGCTTCGGTGTATCTGCCATCATAACCACAGACCAAGGGGGCCAGTTCCAGTCTCGTCTTCTCTACAGCCTGAAACAAATGTTGGGAATACAACGAATTTGAATCACTCCGTACCACCCTTCTTCGAATGGTATGGTTGAACGTCTTCATCGTACCCTCAAGCAAGCTATTCGGTGTCACGATACAAAATGGACAGAGTCGTTACCAGTGGTCCTGCTGGGTGTGCGAGCGTGCATCAAGGAGGACCTCAATGCATCCTGCGCTGAAATGGTATTTGGAAAAACCATTGTGCTTCCAGGAGAATTCTTTGAACCTTCAAGTCAGACCCCAACTGATCCCTCTGAGTTTCTCTTAAGGCTGAGAGAAACATTCCGGAATCCTGCTTCTATCATTCATCTACCTCATGTTTCGTGCACACATCCCTCAAAACCTGCTCTCATGTCTTTGTTAGAGTAGAGGGATTAAAACCATCATTGACAGCACCCTATCAGGGACCATTTAAAGTTTTATGTAGGACCGACAAGCACTTTACGATCAAAATAAATGACAAGACATCCACGACTTAAGCCAGCTTTTCTGTTGAATGGCACAGACTCAACAAAGGAGCCCTTCCCAGTACAGAAAAGTAACCATCCGGTTGTACTTCCTCCTAGACTTGATCAAAATGTGCCCATACCAGCCATGACTCACTCTGGTAGAAAGGTCAGATTCAACCCGAAGTACTTGTGAATTTTCATAGACTGTGAATCAAAGGACTTTTCATCATATGAAAAACTCTTTAGGCTTTCGTACCTTTGGTACTTGGGGGGGGGGGGGGCGTACTGTGGCGTGCCTCGGCACCCACCTAATTCCTCTTAACGGGAATCAACTTGCGAGCAGAGAGAAGTGAACTGATATGAACGGACACTCAAGAAACCTGTCTTTTTTCGGACACTCGCTCTCTGTTCTCTTTCTGACTCACACGAGGAAAGTCGTACTTTCTTTTATTCAATTTCCCTGTTTCACCCTAAGTAATTAGTAATTCTTATAATATTCTATAATGCTGTAAATTAAAAATATGTTTAACCTTTTTTATCATTCATTTTTACTATTTATATGGCGTGGAATAAGCCTTAAATAGATTCTCACTTCACGCCATATAGACGCACCATCAAGTAATTTTGACTTGAGATTATTGGGAAAATAATAAAACTAAGTACTAACAACTCAAAACTCTATTTCGAAAAAATATATTTTGCACCTTATAGTAGTAAATGCATTCACTTCCTAAAGTTAAGCACGGAGAGGAAAATACTAATTTCCGGAAGCCAATCAGAATTGAAGAAGATGCAATTCGCTGCAGAGGTAGATGGAACTATGCAAATATGTTAGGTAACGCCAATCATGCTTTCATGTCAAGAAATATGCAAAAAGGGCAGTCTTATAAGAAGCCAGCTTTATGAAGGGTTACAGAAGTTGATTGTAAGTGCTGATAGAAGGTGTTGAAAACTTTCGCATAATTTGTTTTCAAGACATACGTGCTTCTATGACTTCCAGAAAACGAATGGAAGATTCTGACCGCTGGCCTGCTGTGGGGATCATTGAAGCAGGACAGTCGACCACAGATGCTGCTCTTTTCTTCGGCGTTCCTCATTCTGTAATTTCACGTTTATGGAAACAATTCCAAACCACACAGACAGTTGTCCGAAGGCCCGTAGGTGGTCGCCCAAGGGTTACAACCCCCGCGGAAGATCGATATATTGCT
>BMAV01015810.1:600555-649263 GCA_019973955.1 Trichonephila inaurata madagascariensis | reverse complement strand
CACGCCATATAGACGCACCATCAAGTAATTTTGACTTGAGATTATTGGGAAAATAATAAAACTAAGTACTAACAACTCAAAACTCTATTTCGAAAAAATATATTTTGCACCTTATAGTAGTAAATGCATTCACTTCCTAAAGTTAAGCACGGAGAGGAAAATACTAATTTCCGGAAGCCAATCAGAATTGAAGAAGATGCAATTCGCTGCAGAGGTAGATGGAACTATGCAAATATGTTAGGTAACGCCAATCATGCTTTCATGTCAAGAAATATGCAAAAAGGGCAGTCTTATAAGAAGCCAGCTTTATGAAGGGTTACAGAAGTTGATTGTAAGTGCTGATAGAAGGTGTTGAAAACTTTCGCACAATTTGTTTTCAAGACATACGTGCTTCTATGACTTCCAGAAAACGAATGGAAGATTCTGACCGCTGGCCTGCTGTGGGGATCATTGAAGCAGGACAGTCGACCACAGATGCTGCTCTTTTCTTCGGCGTTCCTCATTCTGTAATTTCACGTTTATGGAAACAATTCCAAACCACACAGACAGTTGTCCGAAGGCCCGTAGGTGGTCGCCCAAGGGTTACAACCCCCGCGGAAGATCGATATATTGCTGTTGTAGCCAAGCGGAATCGCAGAGTGACCTCCACACTTGGGACATCTATGGTTACAGCGTCTATTGGTAAAGCTATATCTGCAGCTACTGTACGCCGAAAATTACATATGACCGGACTGTATGCCCGGGGACCTCGAGTTTGTGTTCCTCTATCTGTTCAATCAAGAGGGACACGATTAAAGTGGTGCAGGATACATAGCAATTGGACTGTGTCTGACTGGGGGAATGTCATGTTTAATGATGAGTCAAGATTTGCTCTGGAGCCAGATGACAAGCGTTTAAGGATATGGCGTAAACAAGGAAAACGCAATCAGCCCCAAAACATCACCGAACATCACGCACTCTAAGGCGGAAGCATTATGGTGTGGGCAGGGATTTCATTAGGATACCGCACCGACCTGCACATCTTTAAATGGGGTTCTGTGACGTTTGTCCGGTATCGAGATGAAGTCCTAGAACCCATTGTGAGATTGTACGCTGCAGCAGTTGGCCCTACTTTTGTTTTAATGGACGATAATGCACGTCCCCATAGAGCTGACATCGTCGATGACTACCTGGAGAATGAAGGGATTGCGCATATGGCGTGGCCAACATATTCGCCCGACCTTAATCCCATTGAAAATCTGTGGCATGCTTTCGGCCGTGCTGTATCTTCACGTTTCCCACCTCCAGCCTCTCTTATTGAGCTGGAAACTGCTCTACAAGAAGAATGATTCTGCGGTGGTTGACCACCTAATTGAATGCATAGTCAGAAGGTGTAAACTTTGCATACAGATGAGGGGGAATCACATACCCTATTAATGTCCTTTTTTTCATTTTATGCTGTTTATTTTCACTTTATACATAATTCTGTTTAAGTCTCCAGTATAACATTATCTGATAACTTACAAAAATTTAATATTGTTTTTATTTCTGCACATAATTATTGATTTTGTTTTATGCATAAATATATATGCTACTTTACTGCCAAATTTTGTGTCAATCAAAGCAGTATTTGTTGATTTTTTTGCATTTTACATCTTCGTGCTTAACTTTTGGAAGTGAGCGTATTTTAGTTATGAGTGTAATTCAAATTAAAGTAATATTAGTGTGATTTCTGTGGGGCTTCTGATTAGATGAAAAATAACTTATGGTAGGATTGTGAGATGTTACTTTTAGTAAAATGCATGCTGAATTGGAGTCATCTGTCAAACAGTTTCTAAGCGAGTTTTTAGTGCTATTAATCTATGAAAATAATGACTCGCAGGCGTGGGTAGATGAAAATATGGTTAAAATAGATGATCCAGCTTCTTCAAACAGTTAAATGTGTCTGAAATCGAATTCCATGTTTCCCAAATTTCATGATTAGCATTTTTACTTATATTGCATGTTAATCTTTCTGTTTCAATCAATTCCAACTTTTTTTCCTTTTTTCAACAAATTTTTGGATCCTTATTAGACTGGTCCATGCTAGAGTGGAAATTAATCAGTTGCATTTCAAAATTTTCAATTTCCAGCCAATCGAATTTGGACACAAGTTCAGTTTATTAAATGAAATCAATCAGGGTACATTAAAAAACTTTCCGATAATTCTTTGAACTTAGAAAATCTCGCTGAAAATTGTGACCGATCATTTGCGTTTGTTCGTAATACTTCATAGTGAACTTTGTTATTTTAAATTAAAATGCAAACCGTTTTGATCGGTGGTGTGTCCAAAATATTGTGCCGCATGCCATCAATGGCACGCGTGCCAGTGGTTCGTCATCCCTGTATTAAGGTATGAAATAATCCCCTAAAATCCGATACTGAGTTGGGCACAGTAAACCCCTATGGATTGTCGCGCCACTGAGTTGAGTTTAGTATCCGACTAGTAGTACTCCGACTTTTGAAAAACCGGTTTTCGAATTCAATCTTTCCAAAAAAAAACCGGTTTGAGTTTTTGAATTTTTGTTAAAAATGAATAAATAATTAGTAATAATAATAAAAGCTAAGTCAATGTTATATATATATATATATATATATATATATATATATATATATATATATATATATATATATATATATGTAAGAAAAATAAGGATTACATACAGTTATTACTTAAACAAAATAATGGCAACTCAAACAAAAATTTCGAATGATATTGCTTTCAATAATTTAAATTTCTCCAAAAAAATAGGATTTTAAAAAACACAAAATATCCACTGAACGGTGGCTAAGTCTTATTCTAAATTTGGACACAAAATTGCCTGAAATTGAAAATACTAGTTCACTAGCTACTGGGCTTGGTTTTATAATTTTCAGGGGATCAAAAAACAAATCTCTTTTTTTCTTTTATTCTTTGCCTCAGATAATGAAAATTCAGCTTTCAGCGTTTTTCTATTTGTTTTTCTTCAGGGTCTTCAAGAAACTTATGAATGTGTTTTTCATGGCTTCTTTTAAAAAAGCATTATTCTGATGAATAGTTTCTTCGATTTTCTCTTAATCAAAACGGTTTCCACATAAGAATTTGGAAATATTCTAAGCAATATCTTTCCAGATGATTGAATTTCGGTTTTTGAAGCTAAAGAAAGTACGCTAGATTTCTTCACTAAACAAGAAATGTTTCATGGATTTTATGAAAGAAATGTTTCATGGAAGTACAGCAAAAGAATTACTAATTCTACTTTGTCTTCTTTCTTGAATCGTTCTTCTAAAGCATATAATAATTTCAAATTTTTTCAGTGTTTCAATTTTTTAGTTCATTTAACAGAAATTCAAATCTACCTTCACTTGTTATTAAATTGATATGTCTCGTCACCCTAAGCCTTCAGCAGTTAGACAAATTGGTCCCAAGACTATGAAGCTCTAAAAGTTTAGAATATTGCGCTTCATTCCACATGTAAAAAGAACTAAATGCTAAAACAACACCTTCTTTTACAGCCAGAAATCTTCCAATCATATATTATTACAAGTACAATGATAGTATTCCATCTCGTTTCTCAGTCAAGAATTAAATTTGATTCCTTTCCTTTTTGACACAATTTTGAAGAACTGGAAGAACTTCTCTTACTGGAGATTTTCTAAAGAACGTAATTTGTGAAACTGATTGTTCGTAATTGTCACACAAAATCCAATTTCTCCCTTATAATACAGATAACACTTGGTTATCTACAAAAGGCAATACAGATATTTTAGAAATTGAGCGTCTAAATATTGCCTTTGGAATTTTTATATCTACAGCTCTGACGTTTCCGTCAGAACCTGGAATAGCGTTGATAATTCTACCTGTAGACCAAGTACAGACAGGAATTTCTGAGTCCTTTAATAGGACTAGCATACTTGGTAGTACCTTCACCTGTTTAAAAAGCCATTTGCTGTGTTGTAATAGATGACAAGAATTTTACCATCCTTTCTACATAATTTGTACTAGCCTTTGGCTCCTAATAAGAAGATTATCCCTTTTTTCTAATAAATTTTCTTCTTGGAGAGAATTGAGCAGTTTTCCTATCAAAAAAATGCCCAGGAATGAGCACTTTGAAATTATTTGTATTGTGATATGGTCGATCTATGTCGACCATATCGTGGGGTTTCAGCGTAAATTAGAGGTGTGGGATTCTCGAAATGATGAGACATTTTAGAATGCTTAATATGACTTTTATTAAGAGTTTAACTTAAATTACTTATATATCGAACAAATATTAAGTGAGAATAAACCAAAACACGTAGCCGTAATTAACACAGATCACGCAATTGGATAACTGTATAATTATATTATATCCGCCTACTCTCAATCTTAATAATATATTCGCAATCAGAATATAATCTTCCTACCTGGAATTTCCAATCAACGGTCCAATCCACTTCAGATATTCATCTAGGCTCGCGTACAATGGTATGTACCTTAAATTACTGGCGAGATTTCCGTGATTCTTGAGTAGGCCGTCAATTTACTCTTCTACCTTTTCTGAACTGAACTTTCTCTCAATTGCCATCGTGCTCACTAAAACTTCTGTCCTTTTAAAGGCATCCCATTTGCATCTATCCCTCGTTTCTCTTCTTGGTATTGGGTTGGAAAAGATTTGCCATTAATCGTGGCCGTCAAAGAACACAGAGGTTATGTTAGAGAAGGGACGCGTGAGCCGTCACAGTATCAGTAGATAAAGGGGTAAGTGATCCAGAATTCAATTTGGATAATTATAGTGAAAAATGCTTGAAGCGTTAATCGTGCAGTGCCTGCAACTCGTTTTAAATGATATTTAAAAGACTTAACTCCTGCCTCCCAAAGGCCACCAAAGTTAGGAGCTCGAGGAGAAAAAAATTTCCATTTAGTGGCCTCAGAGGGTAAGAAATTTAAAATATCTTCAGACTTCGAAACTAACTTTTCAAGTCTTTTCAGTTCTGGTTAAGTCTGATACAAATTCCAAGTGCACAGCTTTAGTAACATACACCTTGTTTTTTGAGAATGCCCTTTCTTTGTCCTTTATATCTTATTAAAAATAGTCCACACAGGTCTAGACCTACACTAAAAAAAGGAAAATGCTAGGTATTATTCTCTCAAGGGGGAAGATCTCCCATAATTTACTTAGAGATGATTGGTTTAGTTTTAAAGCATTTTACACACTTACCGCGCGATATTTCTGCCATTAAGTGGTCACTATTTTTGACGAACAGTATTTAATAAGTCTTGTGGCTCAACATGCAAATCTCGTGTGTGATAATATTACTTTTAAATAGTTTGTTATTTGCAGGTAAAATGATAGGATCTAATTGGTCATAATTCAAATTAACTGCACCCTTTTTATTCATAAAAGGATTAAGAATTTAGTTTTGTTAGGGTGAGGAATTGAAGATTCCTTAGACAGAGCAGCAATAGCAGTAGCACAAAATGTCTTACCCGAATAGTTTTAAATAACCAACCTTCTATTCTGGCATACTCCTCTCTCGAAAGAAAACCTGTTTCCTTCTCAGATCTCTACACTTGTAAATAAACCTAAAAATAAATGCTAAAATTCGAATTAATCTTTGAGAATCAATAGTTAACTTTAGCAAATGTTCACAAAAGTTAGTTATGGGTTGTTTAAGTTGCTTTGGATACAGTTTTTATTCAGGACAGTAGAGTTTGTCTGATGAAATGATAGGGATCTCCACAGCATCGTGTCTAGGATTGAAGGTTCAGGTCCACTCCAACAAAGTTCACTAGCTGCAAAGGCACCCATACCTCGAGAGAAGAGAGCATCGGCGGGGTTGCACTCTGTCGCAGCTGAAAGTCTTTCGACAACTGCTGCATTTGAGAAACTCTTTTAGCAACGAATGTTTTCAGCAAATGAGAAGAGATATTACTCCGCGACAAGGCGATGAGTCTGTCCACAGCTGCACGGAATCAACACTTTCCTTTAGAGACTTTGTAAGTAAGCTTCACAAGAAGGAGACATGCTGACAATTAGAGTATTGGAATGATTTATGATCTTCAACAGTGCCACGCGTGATTTTCTACAGAGTAGTTGATTTCTTGTTTCTCCTGTTTCGAACATAGCTTGAATGTAAACTACTGCACCATAGGCCTTTAGGAAAAAGATCTTTTTGAATCACACCTCCTTTACATAATGAGTCATTAAGCGAACTGCCATTAGTTGTTTTGGCACTAGCATCGAACATGACTTAGTTTTGTTGTTCTAGTTGGTAGAAAGATTCCATGATGAGGAAGATAGTAGCCATCACCTGACACCGCTTTCTTCCTGCATGTGGTGTAAACACTCATATTCCCTTTAAATTTCTGTATAAAGAGCCTTCATAGCAGGATTACGATCAAAACGTTGCCACAAAGTGATCTAAACTTTTAGAAGCGATTTCCTTAGAATTACCTAAAATATTTATTGATACTACATAATTTTAATGGCATATGGACGACATATCTGCCACCCGACCTTCTGTAATGTATACGTTCAAAGTGTACATTGCAGTACTTTTGCTCATCACTAACCCAATACTTAGAATGTTTAATGCTTTCAATTTCCCACAAAATCAAGTTAGAGTTTTGTTAAGATCTAAATTTTTAGATAAAAAACACTGATTAAAGGAGATTGTAGAATTGTCATCGAGGATAGAACCTGAGACCAGATATCCAAAACTACTTGACTGTAGATATATACTGTCCTTTAATTTTATTCTGTCTGATTTTAAGATATCAAAGAAATATTCTGCTCCGAGAAGCATATGCATACAAGTGGGGCTTTCCGTCACCAAGATAATTGACTACGGGAAAAATCTCGCCTTGAAGAGCTGATGCACGTTAAATTGTATCAAAATTTGGAGAGTAAGAATCAGCTCAAGTGTCACCTTACTCGCTTTGCCATTGGAACGTTTTCCACCTCGAAGCACTGCAACTACGCCGTCCATGTCCACACGTGCACCACTAAAATATTGCAGGGTCCTTTCATCTGACATCCTAACACTTCCTGCAGGCCAGAGCCTCCAATGTAATTCGATGTATAAAAGGCGACCACCTCCGACCCAAGCGGGGGGGAGAGACAGTCTGTTTTGAAAAACTGGAATGAAAGGTTGTGTGTTGTCTCCTCCTTCACAAATAACATATTCTGCAGAATGGAAATAGTCAATAGTTTGAATAACTTGCAATCAACTGTACAGGCTGTAATAAATAATTGTGGGCGTACTAAATCAATTACTTAATTTTTTTAACTCTCTCACGCTACCCATCCATTCTGCCAAACATCACGATTACGAAAAATTACGTTAATAGGCAATTATTACAATCGAATGCTGATCCATCATTGAGGAAATATATATTCATGTCAATTCAGCTTTGAACAAGAAAAGATCTGTATAGATATATAAAGAAGACTTACTCATTCATCACGAGATCCTGGCACTATTAGAACCACAGAGTTGAAATTTGGAAGGCATGCTCCTTTCATAGAGAAGAGATGCATTACAAAAGGGATTTTGCGAAAATTGTCTTTCAAGGAGGGTTACGAGGGGTTGAAACCCCTTGTAATCCTCCTTGAAAGACAGGAAAGACCGTTATAGAATTTTAAAAAAAAATTTATCAACTGTAACACCCACATATTTGAAATTTGAAAACAGCGTTTCTTTTTTTGAATTGAAATCAGCTAAAAACAAGTCTTACGGAAATCGATTTTCAAGGAAGTTTACGGGTGTCAAACCTTTCAATATTCAGAACCAAAAAAAAAAAAAAAAGAAAGAAAGAAAAAAGAACAGAATTCTACTTTATTATTTTTCTCAACTCTGTGCTTCACGTTAAAACCCAATAGGATTACCATTTCCTCAATATAATCAAACCGAACACAGTCCGTCGCTTTCAAAAAAACCGGAAACTATCTCTTCTACATACAGCCAAACCAAATCCTATGCGTCGAGCTGAAACAAAGGAACTCTCCTTCCTTTACTCAAAATTCTGTCCAGCACCACTTCACGCTGCAAGATCACAGGACTCCCTTTTCTCTATCTGCTCAGTTTGAAGGTCTACCTTATCTTTGCATGGCAGCCCACCCCCGCAGAGGGCAGAATCGGGCCAAGCATTTCATAATCCACCGCTAACAGTAGCCAGACACTTCAACGAGGCTTATTGATACAAAAAAAATTCCGTTTTTACACTATTAGACTTAGACTTGAAAATTGGCAAGCATGCTTATTTTTTTTAGTAGAGATCCATTAAAATGCGGAAATCCCCTTGGGGTTACGGGAACTTAAAATATAATTCTACTTCATTTTTGAAATTCAAATTCTACCTTTTTTTCAATCTATAGGTGACGGTTATAAGAATTTTTCAATACAGTACAAAATACAGTCATGTCCAAAATTAAGGTCACAAACATGTTGTTCGTCAGAATTTTAAATTGCCTAAAGAAAAACTTTTATAATTTGTATTTTATATATTTTGAAGAACGGGTAGTACAATAAAAACATTAAGTTTCGGAAAGATGTTAAGCGTTAATTTTTGCAGAATTACTGGATTAAGACCGTTTAAGCGTATGAGATTTTTTCTGCAGTTTTGTACATATTGCATTAAAACAAACAAGTTAGCCTTTTGTGACGGGCTCACGCGTCTTTTCATTAACATGTCCTTTGGGTTCTTTGGGGCCAGAATTAATGGCAACTCTTTTCCAACCAAACCCAAGAAGTGAAGCGTGAAGGAAAGATACAAATTAGGAAGCTTTTAAATATCAGAAGTTTGAGTAAGTGGGGTGGCAATTTGGGGAATGTTATGTTAGTTCGTGATTCAAGTGTGAAGAGTTTTTGAAAGGCTAAGTGACAGCCAACAGAAGTTATCCGTGTCAGAGAGCTCTTAGGTCAAGGTGCATACCATTGCACTCCAATGAACCTCAACTTCAACAAGGATCAGATTGATCGCTTCTTCATTCGACATTAAGGTGGGAGTGACTATTTAATATTCGGATCTGTGGTAGCAGTGTAATTGAGCTTAGGCGAGTTATTTATTGATAGTGGTCCGAGTTACGCTATTTCGGTATTATATAAATTGTCTGTTTAACCACCGTAGATTCTCTCACATATATTATTATTATCTAATCTGTTAGAGGTTTAAGTTTAAGGTCTTAATAAAGTCATATTAAGACCATGGCAGCTTCTAGTTCTTCATTTATTCCTACACCTCTAGCTCACCTCTAGATACCTCTAGATAATCAAGGAGAAGGGCACCCTAGGGGGCATCCTTACACTGTTAGCAGTGAAGACAACTTCTCATAACCCTTTAGATGATTTTTTTTTAGATGGAGAGCCATTGGCAGGGGCTTGAAGTTGGCCAGTTTCAAGCGGAGGAGGCTCGATCGTTACAAGTGACCCGAATGTGGTCCCCCGGCTGTGAAATAAATTCCAAACAAGTGGTACTGTCACCAGGAAGGTCAGCCAAAGTCACAACAGAGCATCAACATCTGTACGGGGTCGTTACTTGGCTGTAATCGCACGACGAAATAGGTGGACAAGGACTCCTCAGCTTGCTTTTGACCTTGCTGCTATGTCTGGAAGAAGAATTTCCAAGAAAACGCTGCACAGTCCTCTTGCAGAGACTACGCCCGATGTCCAGTCTTGTTGACTGCATCCTACAGGAAGTAACAGTTATTGTGGAGCTGAAAAAATCAGTCATGGACACCACAACAATTGGCACGTGTTCTTTTCAGTGATGAGCAGACAAAGTGATTCGCGTCATCTGGAGAGAGAGTGGAGCTTGCTCTTATCACACAACAAAAATCAACAGATTTGGTGGCAAAGGAATCCTTGTGTGTGGCGGTATAATGTTGGGCAGTCGTACACCCCTCTACGTTTTCGATGCGAATACTATCGCTATACGGATGAGATCCGGGAAGCCTATATCAGTTTTTGGGGGGTGTTATGGGCCCAGCCTACATTTTTATGGACGAATTGAACTCAAAACGTTGATGAATTTCATGAGGTAGGGGATATTAGGCGGATGGATTCACCCTCGAAGTCACCGGATCTTAATTCTATTGAACAGGTTTGGGATGGTTTAGGAAAAGCCATTTCTACGAGCCCTCCCAGGAATTAAAAGTAATTGACATTGGTGCCACGAAACTTCATTGACATCCTCATCAACAGTACTCGTTATGAATAGCTTGTATTACAGCTTGTATACTGCTGCCCGGTGGTCCTACTTAAAATTAGACAGACTTTCAACGAGTTAAATGTTTTCTCTCTGATTCATGATTTCCCACTTTTTGATATATCCTGTAACTTAATACAAAATCTTTTTTATATGGCTATATTCTTTCTCACACTATAATACGTCTCTGTGCCAAATTTCTGGACAACACAGCAAATAGTTCATCACTTTTCCCAGATTTTGTGTTTGTTACCTTTTTGGACATGAGTATATATATAAAATCGAGACGATTGGTAAGGATTTCTTTACGATGATCAAATTCAGGTTGTTGATTTGAGTAGAGTTATTCTGATGGGATATCCTTTTTAGATGGTTATCCATTCATTTAGACCCACACAAAAACATGGATGACACAAAACGAATAGCACAAAAAAGATACACGCGCGTGTGCTACATACAAAAGACGAATTTTCCAGAGAATCTCAGTTTTTATACGAAGTGGCACCGAAGGTACAAAACTCATATGACTTCCATAGACGGACCTCATGATTGGTGGAAAGACATCCTTATGTGAGATTACTTTAAATTCGCTGAGATTCTAATTTCTAAGAGACCCAATTACGATTAAATCCTGCCAGTTAATTAATTTCGCGCGAGTCCCGAAGGGTCAGAGTTATTACAAATTAAAAGGGATTTAACAGGAAATTAAAAGGAATTATTACAGATATTGAGGACGGTTTCGAATTCATGGTACAAACCTTAAGAGTGGACACAGGATATTGTGTAACAATCATTTATAGTACAGGAATGTATGGGCGCAAGTGGCTTGGTGAGAAGCAAACAGGAGAAATTAAAAGAAAAGAGAAATGGAGTTATAGGTTGGTTGCGTTGCCGTTAGGAGGCAGTAGATGTCTAGCTGCTATTCAATAGGATGCACCTCAGTAGGGGAAAGTGAAATTCACAATTGGGCTGACGTCAACGATGAGAGACTTGCAGCCGTATGCCGAAAATGCAGACATCCATTACATGTACGCTACGAATGTATCACGCGCAGTTTCTTGATCGACGAATTCCAGAATAAAACACGTTCGTTCTTTGTCACCAGACATGATGCTGGTCCGCGAAGAGCTGTCAGGAAGAAAGCCCGAGTCAAGCACAAGAGCTGTTGTTCCTCAGGTACGTGTGAGTTATCAGACCGTTTGTAGAGTGTTAAACGAAAATCGCTTACACCTCTTCCATTTTCAGTGAGCACAAGCTTCGAATCTGGCATACTATCCTCTCCGTCTGAGCTCCGGCCAGTGGGTGGTACAACAATGTGCGCTGCAGCTGAACTTCATAGCTTATGTAATAAACAGTTATGAGCAATTACACTTGTCAATGACGCTTTCAATAAGAACTTTGTCTTTACTTTCGTCTCTTATTTTTTGTGTTTGTGCTTCTCCGCGTCACTTTCACCCATACATTCCAATGATTGTTACAATGTCCTGTACCTACCCTTAAAGTGTGTACCATGGACCACCATGTATATAACTGAAACGACGGTATTTTTTTCCTAATTACTTATGATTAGGATTTTTGTGTCGTGTTGTAATAGATGAGGAGGTTTGTTGTAGAGTAGTAATCCTTTTTTTATTTTCCCCTGTTGACAATTATACGAACACAAGTACAAAGCGCGACGTTACATGGCAGTTACAAATAGCAGCGTCTTATATGACGAGGAATAGAAGCGGGTGAATTTTCCATGTAAACTAGAATAAAATTTACTAAGCGGCACCGTAAGATTAAAAACTCACATGACTTCCGAAGACGCCTTTTCTGATTGGTCCAGATAATAGGATAATGATGTCTTATGTAATCTTACATTAAAAAAGCTGAAGTTTTACTTTTTAAGAAAAAAAAGTTACGACTATATCCCGTTAAGTGGGTACAGTTCAGTTAATTATTTACGCGGGAGTCCTAAAGGGTCAGGCCCATTACAAATTAAAAAAAAAAAATTTTTAAGATGAAATTAAAGTGAATTATTATATTTATATACCCAACGCGAAACATACGAGTAATAGCTATATTTTTATAAAAGAAAAAAAAGATTTGCTTCATAAAATAAATTGTTTTCCTGTAGAACGTTCTAATATTACCGATCTGTGTTTCCTTTCAAAAATATTAATTGATAACGTATCTATGAAATTTTTTACAATTCTATAAATGCAAAGTCTCAACATCTTCCGGGTGCTTTAAGTCGTGATAAAATTTCTATTATTTATAGCTAATGAAAGCTACTTTTCATGAAGAATTCGAAATTGTAAAATATACCAATAAACTCAGAAATAGAATATGGTATAAGCTGCAGCCGACAGCTATACGAGTAATTTGAGTCAATTGATTTTGGGAGATTTTAATTAGATGTTTTTCAGCAGAAATCTCTGTTACAACTCCTGAGTGGGCCCTGAATCAAAAATTCATAGGGAGCCCCTTATTATTCTACGATTTTTTGCTTATACATGGAGCTCCTGTAGCTTGGTAGTCCCGTGTCATTGATACGGTGCTAGCTGTCCCAGACCAGCTTTCTGGGAAACATTCACCTCCAGACTTAGAATTCATTGGTCTTCTTTTTACAGAAGAAATCTCATTTTTAACATAATCTGTTGGAACAAGAATTGAAATTTCAAAGTGCAAGGATAAGTAAAGTATATACTGATGAGGAAAAACAGGTTAAACACAGAGAAATATTCAAATTTGTTTGTCTAGTCAAAGTGTACAAGAAATAATCGTAAGTTCGTGACCCCACATGAAATCAAGTGAGAGTCGCACTATAAGGTTGTTGGCGATGAACCTCATAATTTTTAGCCATGACGTCACCTCAGCTAGCACTCCACTCTCCTAACTTCCACAATGCCAACGCGAGGACTTTGAGCCACGACAGATTTATCGAGCCCCTCTACAAGGTGGTTTTCAGTAGCACTAGGACTCTAACTCATGACCGTGTCTACTTTGCTGCAACTGCATTTCTTATCGCCCTGCAGGGTCACTTTTAGGCTTGGGCACACTAGACACATACCTAGGGATGAAAAAAGAGAAAAAATTAAAATTACCGCTACGAAACTCTCAACACAAGATTCTATATATTCAGAAATCTTCATGAAAAGGAGCAAGAAGATGTGACAAAATAGCCAAATTCTTGGTTCTAAGCTACCCCAAAGGCATCGATGAAGAACTGTTTGCACAAGGATGCCAATATTTCAAAATGTATATAACGGTGAATGAGATCTGCTATGGAAAATGAAAAGCTTAACAGTTTGATGCTGCTATGAACTCAACTATTGAAATTGATTACAACAACTTCATTAAAGACTTTATAATGGCCAAAGCTCGAAGAAAACCTTTGTTGTTTAAGTACAATGACAGTGACACAACATAGAATAAGGATATCATAAAGTAAAAGATAGTAAAGCGATGAAAAAGATGATAATTGAGAAGTTGAAAACAGTTTATACAATAATGTATACTCTATACTGTAATTGCAAATGTTTTCATTAATTTGCTGTTCTGGTTTATGCCCTAAGGTAAGAAATAAACAAGAGCGGTCAAACCATGCCATTATCCTTTCCCTTTAAGTTGCCAGTCTAGAACATGCTGGGTCCATAGGGAACAAAAACAAAGAAAGAGAAAATCCGTCCCGAACCCAAATTGGAAATAGTAGGGGGCGTAACAATATAGGGTTCAGGGGATGTTAAAAACGGCCCTGTCGCTCTGTATTCAATTACTCATCTGTATATTCTTCTGCAAGAAAGAGGATATTCAATAAAATTTTAAAAATTAAATGCAATTTTTTAATGGGAGGGAAACCTCGAGTAAAAACACGTTACAAGTAGATATCTGCGATACATCACCAAAAATAAAAATATTCTTTTCACCCAATATATTCATTATATTCTATTCACTTCGAGTTATCGGTGACCGCGTATCTGAATCAAGAGACGATTCCTCATTTGACTGCTAGTTAAATTTTTTAAGCCAAATTCCGGAAAACCATTTTTTTAAGAACATGATCGATGCGTAGAACGAGTTCACACACACACACAATATTTGTGCAGCTGGACAACCCAGAAGCTTTGAAGCTGTTCATTAAGAATATATTTCCATCTGGGTTGCTCCAGCACTCCCTAAAAATCATTTGCATGCCTCTGTTGCAAATTAAATGTAAAATGTATAGATGGCGCTGCAAGTCATCTGAGAATTATACTATCTTGTAGAATTTGGTTATGTAAATTTCGTCTATGTGTGTCATCTAGTAAACTAGAATGGCTAAAAGACGGACTGAATTATTGAAATAAGATAAAAATATTATGAATATAATCGTCCTAAAACTGACCATGGAAATAAGGAATTAAGAAATTATGATAGAAGCAGACAAAACTTGCAATACAGCATTATCTCTTTCGAGTTTAAAAACACTTGCGAAACGTTTCCAGATGTACTTAAAAGACTTCACTTTTAATTAAAAAGAAATTCAAAAGTACTTAGTTAACTCTTTACATATTTGTCTTCATTATGAAAAGATAATGAAGCCCAATATAAGTCATACTGTCAATCATGGGATCGTGACTAATTTAAATCGTTCTTTGATATGCTATATCCATTAGGGTGAAAGCTGAAGAGATCTTGTGTGTAACTAATACGTGTTTAATGCGTACTTCATGCCGCGTTTGAAACTACTTATGACGTTTTGAGAATCGACCTTGTGAACCCAAACAGAACACTCTTGCTTGACATGAGAGAATTTTGAAAAACCCACATATTTTTCAAGCATTTTTTTTTTTTTTTATATATCGGACATTTTTCGATTATTTTTCTTTGAAAAGTTCCCATAAATGTGTCGGACTTACTTGCATTCTAGCAATGTGTTCAGATCAAGTTTTTTAATCAAAATCTTGAGATCCAGAGCAGTTTTAGAGGAATCTTTTATTATTACATTTTTTTTCCGAGAATTTGATACATTTTAAATTTGTTTTCTTCTATTCTTTTTGTTTCTGGAGAATTTTTCTGGTTGAATTTTGGAAGAAGTAATATCCACCGGGAAATTTTTTCCCACCAAAAATTTTTTGTACTAATACACATACATATACACTCTATAACAAAAAAAAAAAAAAAAAAAAAAAAAAAACGATGCACCAAGAAGGAGTTGCCCGATTGTAATGAAATTTCGTATGCGAAGACATTTGTACCGAACATGCAAATGATTAAAATTTGGTGTGCGACGAATGAATAGGGGGAGATACAGCGCATCGGAACTGCGCACTCAGCAAGTGTCAAAAAGAAGTGATTTTCAATATGAATGTCAAAATTTCTGTTGCATTGCGGTTTAGGATACCTTCCAAAGGCTGAAAAAAATTATTGGCGCAGGATTCGAGCTGATTACGAGTAACTGTCCGAGTTTGAAAAAGGTCGTATCATTGGATTGAAATAGGCAAGTTAGGCAAATCGGAGAATCGCTCGTCATATGGGTCGAAGCGATGTGGCCATTGGAAGATACTGACAAGAATGGGTGGATCGTGGATGATTTTAGCGTCATGATGGTAGCGGTCAACCTAGGGCCACCGCAGACTGGGAGGACAGATTGATTATCAGATAGATCAGCTCTCAGAGTGCCTGATTCATCATTATCAATCATCAGACGTGCGACCCACACACGAGTGTCCATCATGGCCATTCACAGACGACTGATAGAGCGAAATTTACGCTCATACCGACCATTACGCCACCTGCCGCTTAGGCTTGATCACTATCGAGCCATATTACAGTGGTGCTTGGTTCAATCAAGTTGAAATCATGCTGACTGGGAACGTATAGTGTTTAGCGACGAATCTCGCTTCCAACTGTGTCCTGACACTCATCAAAGACGCTGATCCTGCTTTCACTATTGCACCCCACACAGGCCCTCAATTAAGAGATATGGTCTGGGATGGACCATTTCTTTTGACAGCCCATTGGTCATCCTTAGACGCACACTTACAGCACAACGGTGAGTCGACGATATTCTGTTTTGCTACCGTTCCTTTTGCAGTACCTTGGCCTTACTTTTCAGAAGATAATGCCAGACCACATGTGGCACGTGTTGCTATGAACTATCTTACAGCTTGTCAAACACTTCCTTGGCCAGCCAGATCTCTCTTCAATAGAGTATGTCTGGGATAGGATGGGAGGACGACTGTATCTACCAGGGAATGCTGATGACCTTGCTCAATGATTGGAGCAAATTTGGCGAGAAACACCGCAGAAGACCCTCAGGGTGCTTTATCACTCTATGCCACCTCGTGTGGTAGCTTGCATCTAGGCTAGAGGTGGGTCAACCCCACATTGAACTCGTTACTTTGTAACTCTGAAATAAATCGTTCAATTTTTCTGAAATTTTAATCATTTTCTATTTTGTAGATAATCTTTCTACCCACCAATTTTTATCTTTATCGGACAACTCGTTCTTGGTGCGTCGTTTTTTTTTTTTTTTTTTTTTTTTTGTTATAGAGTGTATATATATACGCAAGTCAAGGCCTATCTCCTACAGTTTAAGTTCTAAATTACTTCTTCCCTCTGTTGGCGTTGGGTTCTTATGTTAAAAATTCTTTAAATGCTTTTTTTTTATGGAATCGATCTTTAATAAACTGTACATTTGAAAAATTTCGGAACCAATTTTTAACTAAAAAATAAATACAATTCAACACATATTAATTATACTTGGAGAATCAAACGCGTTATTCTAAAAAATACATGAAATTAAATTTATTCGTTTCTACACAGGTAGTAGAAGTCTTTAGTTGACTGAAGTCTACTAAGACTGAGTCTTTAGCTGTACTAAAATAAACTGATTGGAGCTGTATTAAAACTGGATAATATGTATCAACTATTATCAAGCTACGCTCAGAAAAAAAGGGGATATTACGTGGAAAAAACATTTCCATGAATTTATAAATTTGCACATAAGTTCTAATAGTCGCAATTTTATTTATGGCAATTTTTATTTAAAAGTGATTATTTTCCACAATAAAGGTAAAATTGCGAGATTTTACACCCATTTTGCTTTTCTTCAAGCACGTTTCCCGCATGTGATGATTTTCAATTTTCGTATAGTGTCCAGTTTCATATACTGCATGGATCGCATTCGGTTTTCCGAACGGTGTCGGTCCCAATTGATTCGGATAAATGACGTTCTACTGTATGTTGAAGAATGGTCTGAAACAAATATCACAGGAAATAATAGTTTTCAGCTGTGTTTTTTGACTTCATTGCCAAGTAAATTGTGCAGATATAGAAGATTGTTTAGAGAAATAGAGTTTTTATCGAAAGAATTGCCTGATGTTACAATCGATGACAATTGTCTGTTTGGAGAAATTAGAAGACTGAAATGCATATTTAAATTCTAATAAATTTGAAAAATTGGAAAGTTAGCATGCTGAAATTGATAAAAAATGAGTGGGAATAATTAACTATTTCAAAAATGAACACTTTCCATATGATAATTAAGTAATTCTTGTTAAATTTACGTTGTGCTGCCCTGGAACTAATTCAGAAGTTTTGAAAGAGTTTTTTCAGTTGGTAATGATTTTTAAACAAATGAAAAATCGATTGAATGTTGATATTTTAGCTGCAGTATTTACCGTAAAATTCAGTATAAAGGGTATTTTTTACTCCGAAATTTCCGATGTATTAGAAAATGATATATATTAACAACAAAAAAATTATTCAATGTTAAAATACTTGTTTAAGTAAGTAATTAAGTGGAATTCAAGCGTAATGAACGTATTTTTATTTAAATTAATAAAATGTTTCATATATATTTGCGTTGTAACTTTTTCTTAAATTTTTCGTTTGCGCGAGTCCTCCTTTTCTTGTAAAAGAACTAGTCACCCTATATATATAAGACCTTATTTATAAATTGAACAATTTATTAATTAAAATATTAAATTTTGTGTTAGTTACTTTTAAGTAATAAATATTTTAACTTACTTTTTAGTAATGGGATAAGTATTATTTTACTTTTCATAGTTCTGAATAGATTGTGTTTTGCTTCCTGTTAGTAAATTAATATTTTTTTAAAATAATGTTTTATTTTTGACCTTTCGATATACACTCGCCCTCTCCCCAACGTAGGGTTGTCACACCCCTCTGGGGGGGGGGGCACAGTTTGAGAAACACGAAAGTAAAGTATTCTTTAACGGAAAAGTTGAGAATATTTGATCAAAATGATACATGATAATTTCATACAATTATTTTATGTATATTCGATTATCTTAATAAATGGTGTTAATTAATGTCACATCGTTCTTACTACTAGTTTGAGTATTCAACTGAATTCATATGGAATTTGTTCTTTCTCTCTTTGTTATTTTAAATGTACATGTAAAGGTAACGAATGTGTGTCAACAGATTGTGTCAAGAACAACCTTGAATTTAATTTGTCAGAACTGGAATCCGCAATGAAAATGCATACATTTTCTTATTCCTCTTCACACTTTAAGTGACAAAATCATTGTTTAGGTCGTCGCAACGCTTAAATTATTCAACACACACCCACAATTTATGAAATATAATACCTCTAAAACATCATTTTTCACATTCTGCATCTTTTTTTTCCCCTTTGACTTTATAAAGAATTTAGTAAACGTACTTTGGTTGACTGCAATATTTAGTAACTTTTAAATCTTTATATTTCTTTCAAAATGGCTTTTCAAAAGGCCTATGTAATAAAATTATTTTGCTTGATATTCTAAGTTTTATGTATCGTGTATGTGAGCTATTGAATAATTTTGTTTAATAATTAATTTCTAAAATAATGCTATTTTTTCTACCGTGAGGGAGGGGGGGATAATCATGTTTTTTATCTACTTTGTAATATAAGAACAAAAATAATTTTATTTTAATAATTTAATAATTTTTTTTATGAACATTAGCAAAATGAGTTATTGTTCAAATATGTCTGACATTTAATGCATTTTCCTTGTAACTTTAAGCGCATCGATAGGTTATCATTGCATATGTACTACAATCAATGTAATGCATTGGTTAAATGTGCAATTATAACTCTTAATTAATGTAATGCTAACGATGTTTTTTTCTACATAATTAATATGTAATCAGTGGCGTAGTTGGTTTGCCGCTGGCCTTCTGTACCTAAGGTTGCGGATTCGACCCCGGCCAAAGTCGGGGAGTTTTTTTCTGGTGCAGAAAAATTAAAATTCCTAAGTACAAATTTCGCATCGGCAGAGCTCAGGTGCCTTCCTCAGGGGAAGAAACTGGGCTTCAAAATTACTTGCGGTAATTGGTATCGCCTAAATGGTGCCGCTCTAAAAAGTGATACCAGCTCCTGTGGAATAATGTACTAGATCTGCAAAGGTAGAAATACCAATACGCAGCCCCATTACAGAAAGGAAAGTATAGGAACTAATTATTGTAGTGACACTTTATCATAGTATTAACTTTTAAGTTCAAAGAAGGGGTTTATTATTTTTCTGGCTTAAAATTTAAAATAATCAAAGACCTAAAAATCAAACAGATATAAAAATTCGATTCTGATTCGAAACATTTAATTAAGACTATTAAAAATGATAAATCATCAAATTCAACAAAATTTTAAACAATAATTTCTAAAAAAAAGCCTGACTTTCAATTAGAAATATCGATAAATGATCTAGATGTTACTTATCAATGAATCAAGACATATTTCAGAAGTGCAAGCACGAAAGATGGAAATGAACAAGGCCAAATTGCAGATGGATGTAAGGCAATTTACATCGTCTCGCGATCCCCAATCACTCACTCAAACTTCAAGTGACGTATAATGATTGCCACTTACGTATAGTGATTGTCAGTTCGCTCTCTCGGGCGCTTGTATTAAGAGTTGAAAGAGGCTTTTTTCACACGAATATCTTGTCCATCACTAAGAATATATTTTAACTTCAGGTAAATAATACATCAGCATCAAATATTGTACAAAAGTATGTAAATGAGGAGATTTCATTTTTGATATTTCTATTTGCGGATGCCTCACACAATTAATAATTAAATAACAATTAGCTAGCATCTTCTCTCCAAAAACAATTCAAATTAAAATAAAAAAATTTCAAAATTAAAAAAAAATATTCGTGTTTTGTTTTTTATTTTAAGTATAATGTTGGTCATTTTAAGTCCAGTACATTTTTTCACTTATGTGTATGATATTGTCAATATATACATAATTTGTATAAAAAGTTTAAGTAAAAAAATCGGCAGCAGTGAGAGACATTTTAATTGATTAGAAACACCTGATGTCTTCTGTCATGTGAGCATGATTTTGATAATATCTCAAACATTTTTAAACGTAGCTAGTTAACAAATAACTACTATGACTTCTTATTTAAGGTAAATGGTTACTTAGTAAACCCATAATTTTTGTCATGTTTCATTTAAAAAAAAATTCGGAGCGTTTTGTGGTATTTTAATTCAGATCCTTGTTTACTTACAGGAAGCTTTCAAAGGTTTCTAAATACCATGGAGTAAAGTTTGCATCATTTGAATAATTACGCCTTGATTTGGCCAAATAAATTTATTATAGTTTTAACAATTATTTAAACATATACACGTTACATCACAAAAACGGGACACACTTTACATAAGTCTAACCGAGTTCTGATCCGCCGAGCAGCCGGTTTTGCGCGGGTGACGGATTTCCCTTTGAAATAATCCCCAAAGGGATTATTAGACGGCCGATCTGACATGATGATTTAGAGGAATCTTACTCATGGTATCATCTTCGGTCATAAATATCACAAACTTTGACAAAACTTGATTTATTATAATACGACGGAAAAAGTTAATTTAATATAAAATTTCCATTACGAATTTTCCGGATTTTTTGTGTTTATTAATTTGAAGAATCTTCATGACATTTTTCAAAAGTTCCTTTGAAGCATTTTTATTAGTTAGTTTCATCAACTTTTCATTCAATAATACCCATACCTAGTAAATAAATATTGTGTGGGCAATGGGGCACACAAAGGGGGGGGGGTCCCCGGTTCCGGACCCTCCTCCCATAACCCTTGATTTTTTTTTTTTTTTTATTATAATCCCATTCCTATTTTACGTAAAATTTAATTAAGTATTAACTAATTCTAATTGTTTATTGAATAATAACTTTTTTATTGTTTTTTGTTCCCAAAAATCGACAAAATCAAAAGAATATGTTAAGCGGCGTATTGTAGCATTGTACGAGAACTGTGGACTTTCGAACCTGGTCCCCCCACCTAGAAAAATTCCTGTGAGTGCCACTGTGTGGGCATATGTATATCTGTACATATAATGGAGAAAAGAGACTGTCCTGTGTCAAATTGCTCTCGTTTACAAATAAATAAACTGAGTGCTAACTAAATGATGTGGCGACGAGTGTTTCTCAATTAAATAAAACATTTACTAAGCTATTTAAATGGATGCATAAATAAGGCTAAATATTATCGTGCACACTTATAGCCATCCTATCCCTCCAAACGCATCTACAGGAATCCTCTCTTTTCCTTTTCGGAGCGTCTCACCTCCCCCTGTTGCCACAGGCGAGAAGAGAAACCCCCGGCTCTCGCCTGTCATCTGGTCGTTCTATCTTCCGCACACATCTCTCTCTCTCCATTCGCAGCATCCTCCCACCTTTGAGTTTTGAAAGCTGTGAAAAAATTCAAATACAACAATAAGAACAACAATATAGGTGCGACAAAATGCTGGTGCTGAAATAAAACAAAATTTACACCAAACAATACTTTTACAAAATACATTTTAGGCGTATATCAAACGCTCAGGAGAAATTACTTTTCTGTCTCTCCTTATGCGAATAACAGAATCAGTCAGATCTTTGGGTAAATTAATCTCTGGTTCTTGCAGTTCCAGGTTGTAAGGTCTTTGCACTGGACTCACCAGTTCCCCAGTCTCAGTTTTGACTCGAGCGACTCTAACGTGTCCATCTTTTCCAGGAATAAGTTGAATTACTCTAGCAAGTGATCACAGAGTTCGATTCTTTAAACTGTGGGCCGCCCCCACCTAGGGCTCCCACCGTTAAGGGTTTTGATTTCCGGTGGTGATGCTGAGTTTGCTCTCTGAGTTGGCCTAGGTACTCAATTGTAAATCTTTTCCTAAGCTGTTCTCGGATGGCTTGAAGATGTCTAATCCTATTATTAATTTCTTCATGATCTGGACAAGGGGTGGGCAGACTTTTCCAGGGTACGGGCTACTTTTAATTTTTTCAAGGAGTTGCGGTTTACCCAGTGTTAGTGATGCACACAAGGGGGGGAGGAACACGGGTCCGGACCCTCCCTCATAACCCTTCGCTTTTTTCCCCGATTCATTATAGTCCCATGTATATAGTACATAAAATGTAATTAAGTATTTGATATTAGTATTTTTTTATTTATTAATGTTGATTATTTGTTCAGTAATTTATTTTTTGCTGTTTTTTGTTCCCGACTATCGACAAATTTAAAAAATATATGTTTGGCTGCTTATGATACGAGAATGGTAGACCTTCAACTCTCGACCCCCCCCCCCCCTCCCCTTCTAAAAATTCTTCAGTGTGCCACTGCCCAATGTCGTATATGTGGTGAGGTAAGGAAAAAATTATTATTATAACTTAATAATAAGTACAGAATATTTATTTACCTACAGAACTAAAATAAAGAAAACAACACTTTAAAACCGCGTTTAAAGCAAAACGCGAGATACAAACTTAATTATAATAGACCCAAATATAATTATATCAAATGATGCATTTATTATGAAACAATTCAAAATACATTAAAAAATAAAGCATTTTTATCTAAAGTTAGTTTTTGTTGTTATAGTCACAGTAGAAGACTTATATATATGTGTGTGTGTGTGGGAATCCAACCGAAATCTTCCAAAAAGATTGGATTCTTCAGATGGCGGGGTTTTTATGGCGTGGTGTCTAGGGGTATTAGGGTGTGTTAGTTTTCGAAATAAAATAGACAACATAGTTCAAGAAAGAAACTAGTTGAAAACTAAATAATTTATTAAGAATTATAGGGGAGTATTTACATGGGGAATATTTCAAAAGAATAGGAAAGTTAGATAAGCATATTTCGGAAGAATAGGAAAGTTAGATCACATTACTTTAAGGGAGGCAATTGAGATTAAATAGAATTCATTATGGTGCTATTAAGACTTACCGCCTGGCGCGGACGAATGATAGAACTCGTTATGGTACTATTAAGATTTACCGCCTGGCGAGGACGAAAGTGCGCTGACGCGCGAAACACGACTTCTCTCGACGAATGTTAGTGGGCCTCTGGCGAAAAAGGTTCATGTCGGCGTTTTTAAAAAGGACGCTAGATGGCGTTGATGTGGAATACTGTTTTGATTAGAATTGCCGACCTCGGTAAATGTGATATGATCTAACTTCTTACAAATGGAATATCCTACATTAATATAATCTAGAAATTAATAATCTTTATAATCACTAAAATTAACACTAATAAAAAGTACTCAAGAAGTAGATTACAATATTTAAAATAGCAATAGAAAATACATTATATTTCTCAGTCAAATAAAATTCTGTCTTTTAACTTCCTCAAAAAATGTCATTTCGACATATTTTTCATAACATTTAAATATAATCATATGTAATCTCATTTGGAAATATATTTATATACTAAAATAATATTACTACCTCTCTTTACATCAAAGAAGAAAAAAACATTGAAATAGCTCACTTATTACTGACCTAATTCACAAACTTTAAATATTCCGAATAGTATTACTAAATTTCTCTTGATGTATGAAAAAAGACAAAAAAAAACTGACACCCCATCTGTTATATTGATTCAACATGTTGATTCAGAAAAACGGAATCAAAATTTACAATAAACAAGACAAATATAAACCACAATTTTTTTTTAATTCTGGGAAGAGTAATAAAGGTTGTGCAATGTCTCGTTCTGGAAATGGAAGCTCTGTTATAAAAAAAAAAAAAATTGCATCAACAATATTATTTCGATTTAATCTAAAAATAAAATTTTTTAAATCCATTTCTCTTAACTATATAACTATGGATACGTATATACAAAATAATTTCATTGAAATCAGAATTAACTAGTTTTCTTTTTTAACTCAGTAGTCCTTTCAGTTATAATAGTTACTCATTTATGTGAATTTATTTATAACACACTTAATACATATATTTACAGAGATGTACCTTACAGAAAGCACTACTGTATTTGTATATTATTTTAAGTCTTAGAAAAATACAAAAAAATAATTTGAAATTAAAAACTTAATTACCTGTTGCTATTTCAAACGAGCTAAATCTAAGATTCAGTAGAGCCAATTTTTTTGAACTAGAGTCTGTTGATGGTAGAGATCACAAGAGCTTGTTTTAACTTCAACTGTTGAGTAACTACTCAAGAGTAACATAAAACATCTGTAGCTCGCTATCTTCAACAAACTTTTATTACCTCTGTAACCTCTTTGGTTAGCTGACGCCGGATATTTTATGGGTGTCCGGAATGTCCGTAGTGACCCCAGTCCGAGAAGGCGGAAAAGTTACAGGAGATGGTATAAACATATCAAATTTCATGATTTAATATATACTGCGGCTTCGAACCCTTCAAGGTTCAACATAAAAGTAAACTAACATTTAACGTACACAGTAGCAATTAGGAACATTAAATGAAATACCAGAATCACAATACTAAATACAAATAAATATATAACTGGAAATTACAAAAGAGTGAAATCAAATACACATTCAACAATAAATTTTGTCGGTAAGCCAGTCAAATATTTAAATGTGCATGTTAATACGAGTTATTTTTTTAAAGAGATATTTATAAATTTAAAAGGTAAACAATAACTCTTTTTAGAAGACATAATTTTAAACTGTATATAACAGCAGAATTTTGAAGAACTGCAATTTACCGAACGCTGCCCTAAGCGAAATATTCTGTTCTGTGCACATTTGTCACCCTTATCGTAGTAACTAATGTTTCTGATTTCCCGGTTTTTTCCCTTCCCAGAAATACATCAAAATTTAAAAACAGGTTATTTTTAAATAATATCAATAATTATTATATAAAATACAGAAAATATCTACCGTTTTTTTCTTCAATTTTCGATTTAGTTTCGACTCATAAATTTTCAGATTTTTAAACGTTTGTATTTGTATTAAAAATTAAAAATGTACGTCATGAAACAATTAATAAAATTCAAAACGGTTTAAAATAATAAATAGTGTATCAAATGTATTTTCATCCATGTTCCCTGCAAAATAAGTACAATTTTGTGAGGCAGACAGAAATTTTAAATTCTACCTTTGAACTTCAATGAAATCTCCCAAATGTTTTGATAAATAATTTTCAAATGTAGTTAGTAACAAAATCTGTAGAAAGAAGTATTTCGAAGAAATAAATAATTATTCAGAAGAAAGAAATTATTACTAATTCGAACACAAAAGAATTTATTTAGTTAATAATAAATATAAATATGTCACATTATCTTTATTTTGCAGATGCTGTTACCACCTTGATTTATTATTTTTTTTTATTCTCAACTTTATCATATACTTAGAGGAATCTTCTCCAAATTAAAAGTTATAATTTTTTTAATGAAATTGATCTCTTTTAGGACTAAAGGTAAGAATTGTTAAAGACATAGAACAAATGTTACAATTAAAAATCTCGAGAAAAAAAAAATTCACATCCAAAATTAATGTTTTTTTACTGACTCACATGAGTTTGAAATTTAATCAGTCGAAGATGAATGTTATTCCTCTACCGTTGCTACTAAGAGATAGCTATTAATATACTATACTTGAAAATTTATTTGCTGTTGAAGTAACAATTACGTACGTTAAAAATATTAGTTATTATATTTAAGATGTTTTACTTGTGTAACCTATTTCTTGTTTATGGAGTTGCTGTATTAATGTTGCATAAATATAAATAAATGTTAATGTAAGAATCGCACACGAAAGTTTGGTTAAGAAAAATAATGAATAAAAAAAGTTATGCGAGATTGCTTAGAAATAATCTACCAAAAAGACGACGTAATTTTTTTGATAACGTATTTTTGACAGATGATGTATATAAATCATATCAATGTAAATCTGTATTTTTTTATCATGTTAGAAAGTATTTTTTTTGTTATGCTTAATTTCAGTAAATTAATTTTTTTTAACCTTTTATTTTCGATATGCTCGCGCCCCCCTCATTGGGTTATCGCGCCCCTAGGGGGTGCTCCCAACAGTTTGAGAAACACTGCACTAAGGGCTAAGTAATTTTGAGCAAGCATTTTTAATGTTGCTACTATGCGTTGAAGCAACTCGCACCAATAATTATTCTCCGCAAAATAAATCTTTGCGAGTCGCTGTTAATCGTTTAACAGTATTGAAATCTCTGACTAAATTCAATCCATGACTTTTGACTTTGACTATGGTTTTTGGATGTTTAAAGTTCTTTTAAAGTTTCAAGAGGTTCTTCCAACTTTTAAAACCTTCTGTGGAAAGACAACTACCGACACCACCAAAAAGTTTGCAGCAAAAACAATATGCAGATTTTTTTGTAATGGAATAAACTAACCATTTACGCATAACCTTTCCACAGTTTTTTAAAATTCGTACTGGTAGGTAACGAAATGCGATTTCTTTAAAAACTGTATATTTTTAGTTCACGAAGCGATGTTCGATTGATAGGAACTGATTTGACCAAAAGGTTTCAAGGTTTTTCTCTTACCCACGACAAGCTGAAAAAATTCTCGACACTCCGTGGGTGTTACTTTTCTCTTATTACACGCTTACCCCACTGCTGGGGGAATGAAAATTCCTCCGTCTAGGAAGTTTTGAGTGAACGATCGTAAATTGCCTCAGTAGGATCAGCTAAAATTTATAGCCGAGGTTGAAATCCCTAGTCCGGTAAAAAATAGCTACTTCGTGGATTATTTAAGCCCCGTGCTATTCCCGGGAATACAAAAAGTACTGAAATCTGACGATTTCTCGAAATCCCCTTTATATCATCGCAGTGAAAATCTTGTTACGATAAGCATGTCTACTTGTATCCCGATGTCGGGTGCCCTAGCACTTGCAAAGTCAAATCGCCACGTAATACAATTTGTATTTTTTTTAAGAGATATAATCGTTACAAATTTTACTAGCAATGGTCGACTTTTCAATTCAGTCTAAAACAAAATAATTATATTCCACGTTTCCAATGTGTAAATAATAATATTTTAGAAAATAATTTCATCCCAATTTTTTCGTAACAAAAAAAGTATTTTCAAATTCGGTCCAAATGCCGCCCCGGACATGGGTCCGGTTTGTATGGCCCTAGAGCCGCGCCCCTGAACAGAGAAGGCCAGGTCCTTTAGCCACTGTTTATCTTTTAATTCTGCACTTTCGTATTTTTTGTTTCTAAGAAAATTATGATTTCATCCAACAGTTTGAAAAATCGTTTTAATACTTTATGACTCGAAAGTCATTGAACTTCTGTATGAAATGGTAGATCGGTGAATTCGCTTTCTATGTCTTCCAGAAATGAAATGAATTGTGATGATGATTAAGTCTATGTGCTCGAATATAATTTACGATTTTTGTGACAATTTTTAAAACATGTCTGATATTCAAAACTTTGGAACACAGTACTTGTTGGTGAATAATGCAATGAAAATGTTCAAAATTATTGTTTTGGTGTTGTTTGCATGTTTCTTTTAATCTTGCAACAACTCCTTTGGTAATACTGGTCATGGTAGGTGAGCCATCAATTGCAAGACAAACCAACTTATCCGATGGTAACTTATACTTTTTACAACTTCCATAAGTGCATCAAAAATATCAGCTCCAGTGGTAGTATTATGTATAGGAATGACTCTTCCAAAAGCTCTTCATTTATTTTTAAATTAACATCGCATCCGCGAATAAAAATGGCCAGCTGAGCGATATTTCGAATATTTGTACTTTCATCAATTGTAATCGAGTAGGCTTGAAATATTGATATTGTTGAATGAGGCTGATCTCTCAAATTCTCGGCTTTTCTTCAACTCTGCTAGCTACAGTATTTCGACTTAAACTAACACTTTTAAATTTTTTTTATTTGTGCTGGACATAATACTTCCACCGCTTTGATTAAGCATTCACTAATAAAACCACCTTCAGTAAATGGTTTCGATCTGCTTGCTATTAAATGGGATAACATATAACTAGATTTTACAGCAGCTGTATTGTCTTCAGAAAATTTAGTGAATACATTTTGTTGTTTTTGAAGAGTTGATTTCAATTCCGCCAATTTTTCTTCACGAAATTTTGAAACGTATTGGTCATTTGTTTGTTCAATTTGTTTTATGATTTGTGTCATAATGCCTTTTAATATTATACTTCTTAGAAACGGAAATAGAGTTTTTGCAAATCAGGCATAATATTTTACTCTTGCTTTGGACACAAAATATTGCAGTTCCCATTTTTCTTGAAACATGCGACGTTCATCTTCAATTGATCTTTTTTTACTCATTATATTTAAAGTATGTTTTTTTTATTATTAAATAATTTTTTAGGTTAAATCCACTTTTATCTGCAAACGATTGAGCTTATTCTGTCCTTTATCTTGTATTTCGTCTTGTGACTGCATCTGATAAAGCTCTTAGCTTTCGCTGATTGGATACTTTTAAAAACGGAGAAAGAGAAATACAAGTCACACACACGATAAATTATGATGCTATAATTTATCGTGTCATAATCCGTCATAAAGATGTTAACGCTGTCCTAGAGGGGACTTTAATGAACAGTCCCTCTGCCCACAGGAAGTGCGAGGTCACTGACCAAAAGGGGATTGAAGTTATGAGA
This sequence comes from Trichonephila inaurata madagascariensis, assembly GCA_019973955.1. Lineage (NCBI taxonomy): Eukaryota > Metazoa > Arthropoda > Arachnida > Araneae > Nephilidae > Trichonephila > Trichonephila inaurata. Next base: position 620,227 of record BMAV01015810.1, on the reverse strand, counting down.
ACGATTTAGAAGAGGGAGAATGACTCGTAACGTGGCGTTAATCTCATTAACTTTTAGTGCAATCGCATTATATTGTGTGAGAAATGTAGTTTATTCAGTCCGCTAAGAAATTGCTTCCTATTTCTTTTAAAATAAGAAGAATTAACAAGTAAATATGTTGTAAATTTAAAAAAGTTCATCTCAAATAAGTTTTAAAATGAAACAACTCTAAAAGCTTGATATTTAAATATTTTTTAAAAAGTCATGGCGGGCCGCAACTTATGTATTGGCGGGCCGCGTGTTTGACATGCCTGCTCTAAAATGATAACTTTGATTCAGCTCTCTCCTTGTAAGCAAAGTTATTTCTATTTCTGCCAAATGCAAGGGTATTTATTAACTGTTAACCGTATGTCAAAAAACTATGTTATTGAAATATAGCACTAGAGTGTGTAATAGCCTGTATTTAAGGGTATATAACTAAATAATTAATTATAATGCCTTTTACATTTGTAATCAGTATTTTTATACTTAAATAATGAAATACATTTTTTAAAAAATTTCCAAATGTTTTCAAAAAGGATGAAAAATTGAAGTTTTCTGCTAATGTGAATCTGCATTGTTTAATAAAATGAAAGTAAGTTAGTTTCATATTTAAAAACTATTTGACATGTTATCATGGACTACACTAATTTAAGAACGTGATTTTAAAAAACTGCATAAAGGGTTTCTAGTGTCGTTAAGAATAATATTGTAAATGTAAATGCTAGTTTACGTGGCTGAAACTGCTCCGTTATTTATTTGTTAATTGTTTTCAAATATAGTATAATTTTTATATTTATGTAGCGATTTATGTGTTGGAAACAAATTTGGAATAATCCAGAAATTTTTTTGTAATTAAAGTGGTGAGGCTATGCTAAGCTTTTGGTTGGTTTTTGTTTTCTGTATACATTGTTAGTTTGGTGACCTCTGTTTTTATGTAAACATCTTGAAAAGATTAAGAAGCAATCTCTCGATGTTAGCATTTTGTGTTTGTTTCATTATCATCGACACTACGTGCAATTTGTGGAATTTTTAAATACAACTCGCATATTAAAGCTATTATACATATAAATTTTTTTACAAAATTTTCTTTTATAGTCTTAAGAATAAAACTAACTTTTTAAAGTGGTTTCATTTCAATGCTATTGTGTTTTTACATAAAAAATTATTACATTTTTATTATTATGATTAACATTGCTGTATACCAATTTATACAATATTGTTATTCAAATGTTTTCAATACAAACTAATAATTTATCCTGACATTTTATTAAAAAATGTCATCAATTCATGTAAAATGTGTGTTTGGTGTGTTTTTAAATGCTTCCAGTTTTTAACTAAGCAGTATTAAAATTGAAATGTAACATGTGCAATAGGTTAATTTATCAGTCATTATATCTTGTTCTAACATGTCCCAAAAAAATAAAATTTCAAATACAATTTATGTAATTTCTCTCATATGATTAAAAGTAGTATAAAAAATATTTTGGTGCTATATAAATATTTATCTCGTAGACAGTGGTGTTCACGAGGTCATTTAGAGGCTCAGACTTTTCCTATAGACAAATTTTTAATTTTCACCATAGATATTATTCCTCTCTGCTTTTGTCTTCGTGGATTTAGACTATAAACTCTCATAAGAGATGCTGGTGCAATGGAGTAACATACTCTCCTGCACCACAAGAGGGGCTCAAAGCCTGACTGGCGTCAAATATGTTTTTAACCAACTTATATTGTATTAAAGGCAAAATCTGACTTTTCAGGGGGGGGGGCCCTAATATTCTCTGTTATGCCACTGGATCTGTGTATGCTGTAAGTCAATGATTCAAGAACATTTAATTTAGCTCGAATTATGAAAATATTACTTTACAACAAAGGTGTCAAACTCAAAAGCTAACTTGGACCAAACTAACAAGGTTTATCTTTAAGTGGCCCTCAAAAAAAAAATTAATATTTATAGAAATCTAAGTTTATTTTGAATAGTACATTATATATATATAGTAAACATAAATAAAAAAAGAAAAATTTAATACATGTCCTGACACTTGGCATCTCTTCTCTGCTACCATCATTCCTATTTCAGAAGAAATTTTGATATTTTATTGTGTGCTGATATACTTTCTGGTCCTCAATAATGTTCATTGTAGGCTGCATAAAACATGCGGGATGCGAGTTTGACACCCTTGCTATACAATTTCCGGCATTGTAAAATAAGTATATTTTAAATTATCTTTTATGAGAAATGGAAACCTAATTATAGTTGTCATTGGAGAAATTATTCAGTAAATGTTTTGTGATTTCATGATAAATATGTCACAAATATTTTAAAAATATCTTTTATTCTTTATCAATTTATTTGTCCTAATATCTTTTTTTAATGAAAAGGAAATGTATATCTTGGTACTAGATAAACTACAAAATATAATTTTCATTTTCAACAGTAGCATTATATCAATTTTCTATATCTTTTTTATATCTAATTACCCTTACTTATGGTTTAGTTTGACAGGATATTTTATTTGGCTAAGTTTTAGAATGAAAATTTGGATCTTTTTCTAAATTGTGAAGAACAAATTGTACATTTTTTTTCAGGAAAAGGCTTTTTTTTTGGTTCTACTATTTAAGTGAATAATCACAATATAAAGAAGTTTGAAGATAGCATACAGTAGTGGGGGCATTATGTTTCTACATGTTAGATTTTTCTTTTAAAAAGTATGTTAAAGAACATAGTTCATGGTAAAAAAAAATGTCTTTAGTGAAAGGAAGTGCAAAGCAGTTAAACAAATTTATGGTTTTATAGATAGAAATAATTCTATGCAGGAGGATAATGTCAATTCTTTCAATTGATTGCACTTAGTAGCATTTGCTTAGAGCACAGGAAGAAAGGTACCCAAAATTTTTTGGTAACTTTTGATAAAAACAAGCTTTTTATGTACTATTGTAACAATGCCAACATTCAAGTTAACTCACCAAGTTGGCCCCAATTTCTCATGTGTCATAAGTGCTTAATTGGCTACCATGTGCACCAATGTGGTCTCAATAATATGTAAGTACCTAAAAAAGATTAAAATTTGGTACTTTTTGACTAACCAGGTGCAAATTTTGTCATGTGGACAACTCAACTCAAAATATACATAAATTAAATCTAGTTATTGGTGGATACTACTTATTCCTGGAAATTTGTAAGAATGACAGAAAATGATTGCAGTTAGTGATAATTCGTCGAAGGCCTGATTTATTGCCTGCATTCAGCTTAATCAAATAGTATCCAAAATAGTTTTCAATATATTTATTGATTATAGGAATTGTGGATTGGTGATCAACCTCTTTTTCAAGTTGTTGCCAACAGAAATATTGGTGATGTTTATTATTTAATAAGATACATTCACTACAAACACAATGACAGAACAAAATTTGTTGTTTATTATATGTTTACCATCTTTGTCTTCATGGTCCCTTATTAACTATAAGTACTATTTTTCATGATAAATTGATATTGAAAGAACTAAATGCCTTCTGAAGATTAGTGAGCAAAATTTATTTAAATCTCTTCATGGGATTTCACTTTTCATCTTTGTACTAAGTTACTGATTTTAAATTCTGTATAGTTTTCAAAATTTTATAATAGTGCTAATGCTTTTAATTTCTGCAAAAATTCAGTGCTTACTTTTTTAGCATATTGTTTATGTGGTGGTGGTTTTCTTTAAGCAGGAATTTTTCTCAAAATAATTCTAAAATAGTTTGTAAAATTTACAATCTATTCTGAAATCCAATATTACCATTGTGATAAAATTTAAAGCTTTGTTTCTGAGAATGAGAGATTTATTAATTTATAAAAATCAGATATTGGTACTTGCGTATTAGTATCACCCCAGCCAAATTTGCACCTCATGAATAGCACCATTTCCCTACCAAAATGGCGAACAGCCCTTGAAACAGCAAAATTTTGAAGATTTTCCTATGATAGGAGTATTCTTTTCTGAGCCGTTCATGTTTACAACCAGTAAATCAGTTAACCTCACCTTGCTGTGTTTTTCTCCATGGCATTTTTCTTCATTGAATGTAAATGTTTTTTCTGACATACACTTAAAAAGGAGTCTGGTTTTATCCTTGTTGAAAATTTGAATGGGATCCTACTCCTTTATTAAATCTGAAAGTGAGTTCTGCCACTTGGAAAAACATTAATGTCGACCCTCGAGCTTTTTCAGCCCATTTTTTTGAAGACTATCCCATTCCTTTTCTTAAAATTTGTAAGCCATCCTTCCCTAGCTGAAAACTCGATTCCTAATTCTTTGGCAAATAAATGCTTTAGCCTGTAACTCCAATAAAAAAACCACCCACCAGAATATTCTGTCCCCGACACTGTCTTATCCCCATTTAACCAAGACGCGGAAAATTATCTTCACTAACGCATTTCCTAATTCTACTCAAAGATGCACCAGCGATTTTTTTTTTTTTTTTTTAAATTCTTCAGGGGAGTGGAGAGCGAGCTCACACACAGTGCAACATCAAATGCTTTGGCTGAATTGACCTTCCTCTCACCTTTTTCTACTGATTCTATCTTTTGCTTTTCAGAAATTGTTAAGCATTTGTACTTTTTAAAAGAAGACATGACGTTCCCTTCATGTGATAAGTTGACATTGATGTTGGGTGTAAAGCTGAGGTCCAAGGTTTATCGAAATTAACAGGTAGTGAATGTGAATCACCCACAACTGTAGTAAAATAATATTTTTAATTTGCAATTCAGAATCTTAAATTAACATGAGACATTCACAGTTTCACTCGGCTATGGAGTATACTTAATAGTAACAACATTGGTTAGGCTCTTCTTGCCTAATCCAGTCCATCAAAATTCAACCAGTTTTTCTTCTGTTTTTTATCCTTCCTCTCCTTTCACTTTCCATTCTGTCTTCCTTAACCTTTTGAACAGGATTCTTTTACACCCTTCCATTCCTCATTGGAAATAAAACGTCAATTTTTTTTTTGGACACTGTCCCCAACACCATTGATTCTTCATGGCAAGGTCCAGTTCCAGCCCATGCTCTATTTGATGCTACATGCTATAAATCACACAGATAAGCCACAAATTGTCATGAGGCTAAATACACACTCCTATGTATCTGTTCTTCACAATAGTGGACCATCCTTTCTAAACACGTGTGTAGCAATGTCACATGTTAAAATGAATGTTGTGTTCCGGCTGACAATAGGCAAGACCGGTCTATTGTCCACTTGAAGAAGGAAAGCAATAAAAAAGTGTCTTTTTGCCTGAGGAACCAGGAAACACAAAGAAGGGGTAGCAGACAGTCATCAAAGGGGCTAGTTACAGGGGAGACAGGACAAGCAGAGACAATACAACACCAAGTGTAAGCTCCAACCTGTTTGCTACAGGACTCAACATGTTAGTGAGTGTGAATTGTCAAGAATTTTATAAGATAACTTCGAATTATCGCACGTTGTAGTCCGACGGCCAGCTACAGATTTTACTTCAAAATATTGAGTGTACCAAAAGGTATTGTTTTAGTTCAAAATATCAAGAGTTTTTCTAAGGACTGAGCATATACTTCAAATTAGCATGAGGTTTGTATTATCGAAGGTTTGAATTAGCGAGAGTTGAATGTATATATTTACACAACTATTTTCCACATATATGTATAAACTGTCAATATACATAGTAAAAACTTAATTCATTGATTGGATTTAAATAACATTCATAAATCTTTTTTTTAGAAATGTGAAAATTGCAAGATAATATTGTATTTAAGATGACTTAAATGAGAAGTCACTCTGCTTAATTAAACTGTGATCTTGAAGGTATGTTTGATTTATAATTGGTTTGTATCTTATTTTTAATAAATTATTTTGGTACTTCAATGTAACAAACATGATTCCATAATATCTTATTTAAAATTACCATTCTCTAATAATACAAAATTAGAAAATTTTAATGAAGTGTAGTTATATTTAATAAAAATGAGCTGTTTATATAATGTAATGCATGTTAATTTTGCATATTTTAGGTTTTTAAATTTTATTTAAGTTACCTATTTGTTTGATAAATGCTGGATAATTTGAATTTTCTTATTTTATGTCATGTGGGTAGTAGTTGGTCTCGAATTATTTAATTACTAGGTCATTGCTTTAGTAACAATTAACTAATTTTAACTATTATCTTGTGTTATGAGACTTTTCCTCATTCTTTGTAAAAATGCATAGTTAATTTGTAGATCATAATGATAGGTGTGCTGCCTTCTTTAGCTCAGTTTTATAACTTTCTGTTAATGGATACATTTACAATAATGGTCTTTGTAATGTACTAGCGTCTTTTTTTTACATTGTGTCAGTTCATTGCAAGGGAATTTCTCATTCTGCAAGTTCTGTGGTTTCAATTTTATATTCACTGAGTTTTTTTTTTCTTGTGTAATTTTTTAAATTTTTTTTTTTTTTTTGAAGTTTCACAAAAATGCTAAAATGATTATTAAAAAAATTCTTTTGAAAAATATATTTCACAGAATTTTTTTTTTCATTTCTTTAAAATGATAAAAAAATGTATTTATTCTAAATTTACGTTTAAATAAATGACAAGATTAAGATCATGTTTCTAAATTAAGAGTAATTTATATATAGAATAAAAATTTCGTAATTTTTCCTGTTTATGCTATTTTTATCTGTATCATTTTATTACTTTGTATTAAAATTGTAATCTGTTCCAGTTTATGTATTTATTTTAACTATTTACACCAATATAAAGTTTGTTTACATGGATTGATGTTAATTTTCAGAGATAGATCTGGCAATCATGGGAGAGATTCTGCATTCTGACCTGGAATGCCCACCCTCTCCTGCTCGTCTGGAGTACACTTCAGATAAGCATCCTCGTCATACATTGGAGGCCATAAATTTACTGCGGAAACACAGAGAATTATGTGATGTAGTTCTTATTGTTGGTACACGGAGAATATTTGCTCACAGAGTTATTCTGTCAGCATGTTCTCCGTACTTTCATGCAATGTTTACAGGTGAACTTGCAGAAAGCCGACAAACAGAGGTTAGTTACCAACTATTTGTTATAATATGATCTTTACTGGGATTTCTTTTGTTTTTAATTTATATTTTAGCAGCTTTAAATTAAAAAAATTTCAATTTAAAATTTTAGGATATAATCCAAATATTTTGTAATTTGTATACATTTTTGTGTATTATTTATCAGTATAGTTTTAATAAACACTAGCTGGTATACCCGTTCATCGCAGGGGTAAATTGAAAAATTAAACAATACAGATTGAAGGATAAAGAAGTTTTTAATGATTTAATTTTATGTGAATTGTAAACTAAATGAAAAAAAAAAGCTTTTTCATATTTCAGCAGATTAAAAAATCATATTTCTTAAATTTTAAGTCTTAAGTCTAATAACTGATAAAAAGAATTTTTTTTTTATTTATAACACACCTATAACTCCCTTGTGGTTGGATTTTTGAAAACACCTTCCTAAGCTGATGTCTGCTCAGCAAGAGTAACATATTGTTACAAATTTTGTGTAATAAATGCTTAAAATAGTGTATGTAAATAATTCATATCTGGATGCATAAAATGTTAATATTATTTTCTGTTGTATTTATTTTATGTTAAAATTGTAATATTTGCAAGCAACACCCTTCCTTGCATTATAATGTCAATTCAATGGAAAGATAGCGAAATGTTGGTGATAGAGCCAAGTTGGCATAATTTTTGGCGACCATGTTGGCAACTTGGCGATTGATTGAACGGTGCAAAAGTTTATATGCTGTAGCGCCACCTGGTGGGGAGCTGTAACAAAGAGAAGAATAAGGATTTTGCAATGTAGAAGGAAATTAAGCTTTTGAAAAAGAAACTTTGGTTTATGTGTGTGTGGTAACTTAAAACATTTTTTTCATGTGTTAGGTTGGGGAATAAGTTTATAGAGGGCTTATCAAAGATTTTTATTTAAACAAAAATCAATAGTTATATTACAATAAATTAATCAATTATGTATTCCCGTTACTGTTTATGGCCTCCTCCCACCTCTTGACTTATTTGTTGATGCCGTTCTACCCTAAAATCACCCTGTCTGGTATTGAAGAAGCTGTTGAGCCAGTTTTTAAGTTCCTCATTGTCGAAGGTAACGTCCTTCACATGATTCGACAGGAAGCGGAAAAGATGGTAATCCATCGGTGCAAGGTCCGGGGATTACCCGGACTCCCATTCAAGCTTTTGGTGTGTGGCTTTGACAACTTGTGCAACATGGGACCTGACGTTGTTATGAAGGAGTATGGTTTGGCCTTGTCGATGGAGTCTTTTCAATCAAATAGCCTCTTTCGCCTGGAGTAGCTGGGCTATGCAGAGCTCCTTGTTGACTGTCTCATTCCTTTAAAACATTTCCCAGTGCATCATATTTATGTGTAGGTACAATTTCTCATCTCCCGTGATGATCTGGTACAGAAAGCGCTGTTTATGACTGCATGTTGCTTGATGACAGGCTAGATGTTGAGAAGTAATTTGAAAGAGATTTTCTTTGTTTTTTTTTTTTCGTTAAGCTCGTGAGGCACCCAGGCTTCCTAATTTTTTGGCAGATCCCATTGAATGAAGATGATTGAGAATTGTTTTATGGTCACAGTTAATTTTTTGGCGACTTGTTTAGTGGTGGTCTTTCAAAAGTGGTTTGAGACGCACTTTATTGAATTTAAAAAGTCTTCTGCTGTTGGCATGTGGGATCATCAAAATCGCCATTTTTTAACTTTCAAACCATTTCCATGCTGTAGACCTATTACCCCTTTTCTGTATACATTGCAAATGTCCATGGCTGCTTCAGCATCTTTTTGGCCTTGATGAAAAACAAAGAAGATAGTGTAGAAAATGCTGCTTTTTACCTCCTGGATATTCAATTTCTAAGCCTCAAAAGTAATAAAAAAAATTCAATCACTCAAAAAGACGATTAGCACAATTTTGTAGAGCAGAAATAGCTTTATTGAAAGAATACCATACACTTTGTTAAACAGCAAAAAAAAAAAAAAAAAACTCATTGTAAAACAAAAGAAAATATAAAAATGTTATGAACTTATTCCCCAACCTAGTAAAATAAAGGTTTTTGTTTTTAAAGAAGTTGTGAGAACTTGTAAAACTTTTTCTTCAATGCAAAACAAATTATGATTTTAATATATTTAAAGGCTTAGTTTATTAATTTATCCTCCTAGGTGACAATCAGAGATATAGATGAACATGCCATGGAATTGCTGATAGATTTTGCATATACTTCTCATATAATTGTTGAGGAGAATAACGTGCAAGTCTTACTCCCAGCAGCATGTCTTCTTCAAATGGCTGAAATTCAAGAAGTATGCTGTGAATTTCTTAAAAGGCAATTGGACCCTTCAAATTGTTTAGGCATTAGAGCATTTGCTGATACCCATTCATGTAGAGAACTTTTGCGAATAGCTGACAAATTTACTCAGCATAATTTTCAAGAGGTATACATTTTCTTTCTTTTTTTATATGAACATTGAAATTAATGATCTTTTGATATGTTTGTAATATTGTCATTTAATGAATAAGAGATTGTTTCATTTTGAAAAAAAAAAAAGTATTGCTTATGTTAGGAATTTTACTTTTTTGCATCTTATTGTTATTCTTATTTGATTTATTGCATATTTTTTGTTAATGTCTTGTTTATGTGCCAAATGAGCACTGACTGTTTGGGAATATTTACAAATTTGCCCATATAGTGTGCAAGTAATCTCATTCTTCTGTTTTGTCTGTATTTTTACTAATTTTGACCTCAAATTATATAGTTATGTAGGTGGCAGTAATTGTCCATTAAATAATAATCTGAAAAAGTATCTTGCTCTATTTTTAGTTGTCTAAAAGTTTATGATTCGGTAAATTTATGTCTTTCAGAATTTAGCTTTTTGCATACATTTTATTTATCATGTTAACCTTATTGAACTGTAGATATTTTTATCTTAAAATAGTGGCTGATTTAGAACAAATGTTGCCAAAGGTAAACTTCTAGGATTTGAATTTTATTTTCCCCATGTCTCTAAAATTAAGCATAAATATTGTCTTTGATGTAATTTTAAAGAATAGGGCCCAGATTTGGGAAAATTTTTCCAGATAAAAAAGTATTCCAACACTAATACTATATTCTGTCTTCACTGTCCTATTGAGAGCAACATATTTCATCATACTTTTTTTTTTAGCTGACCCATTTTTTTCTGGTGTTTTGCATTTTTTTTCTTGTGAAATATAAGGACATTTTAAAAGTACTTTATAATAAACAGATGTATGGATTACAATGTTATTATTCTTCATGAAAAGTGAAACATTTTTCTGTCTGAAAACATGTTTCACATTTAGTTCACTCTCCTGCATTTGGTGAAGACAGCCAGCCTTAAGACAAAGGAGAAAAAAAAATTGTGGATAACTCGATAACTATTGTCTCTTAGTATTCACTGACAATCCTTTGTGAAAGTACAGTGAAAATGTTTAATTTCAGTGAAAAATATAATTACACATATTATAATATACAAAGTTAACTTGACTATTGGTATACTTCAATTTTATAAAGCTTTCATTAATTGTTTATTATTTACATGGCATAATGTTTTTGAAACAAATGAATATATACTGAACAATGTACTTTATAGACACTCCAGAAATAAAATAAAAAAAAGGAATTAATTAGCACTATAAGATGAAATACAAGCATTTATTATTCAAAGGGTTAATGTAGAAAATTTGGTATAAAATCACACTTGCCCATAATTAGTACGAATCTGGCCTGTGCTAAAGCATTTTGAAATTAATTTCCAAAAAATTCCCTTAGAACTATTACAAAGACTAATAACTTATTTTTTTTATATTGCATAAAGAAAACTTAAGTTGAAAACAGTATATTTTGTTAAAGCATCTTCATTTCGGAATAAGAATATACATCAGGATATGTGTGGTCTGTGGTAATTTATAAAGCAAAGGAACTGTGTGTGTGTTTAATAACGGTCAAAACCCTTTCGGCAAATTAGTGCAGATTGTGATGATATTTATGCAATCACTTATACTTAAAGAATACTATCTGACATCTAATAATTTTTTTTCATCACCCTGAAATAGCAGATAATTTTATTATTTATTACTATACATTAAGCTTCTGAAGAATTGATGACAAAAAAATAGCTTCAATAGCAAATACTCAGTTATCTGAGAAAAATTTTACTTTATGGAATGAATGACCTAAAAAGTTATCTTACATCTACAATCCATTATATATTTAGAAATGGTAAAACTGAAAGTTGACTCTGATCGTATAATACCTTTATAGAGTACAACACCATGATGAGTGTTATAAATCAAATGGACTAGAAAAATATTTTTTCATCTTGCATTAGTGCTATGTGTGTTTATGAAAGAATGGCTATGGTAAAAGAATTAGAAAAGACTGGGTAATTTTGTCTGCATTGTGCCTTTTGCCTTGTTTCAAGATACATCATACTAAATAAGATCTTTGAAAAGAAAAGAAAAAAGGGTAAATAAAAGTAGTTGTAAAAAAATAATTGTAAAGTTATTACATTTTTATATGCACTATCATAAATTTTCCCTGTTATGCTCTCATGCCAAAAAGAAATACAATTTACAAAAAAACATTATTATTGTCAGTAAAAAAATTGTTCTAAGAGCTTCGAAAAATGTCATGTATAATTTTTTTCTACTTGCAAATATAAAATGAACATAATACAAAAAAATATTTTAATATACTGTTTCAACAATATATATTGAAGCTGTTATCTTTTTAATGCAAATTAAGTTCAAGAAAACATTTGAAACTGTAAATGAGTTAAAGAATGACTTTTGTTATTCACTAATTGTTTACAAAATTGTGAATTGTTTAAAAAAAATTTTTTTTGTAGTTGCGTCGAGTGTTTTGTGTTTTTAAAACAGGAAACACAAACAAATTTATGTTGTAAGTATCTTTTTTTTATAATGATGGTATTTATATAGCAGATAAATAAATAAGCTTTTTAATTTTCTCCCAGGTCATGGAAAGTGAAGAATTTTTGTTACTTCCAGTTAATCAGTTGATTGATATAATATCAAATGATGAACTGAATGTACGTAGTGAAGAACAAGTATTTAATGCAGTTATGTCTTGGGTGAAGTATAATATTACTGAAAGGAGGCAACATTTACCTCAGGTAATGTAAAATTGCTTTACATGTATTTTCCAAGTTATTCATTGTCAAGCATTAAATGTTTATAGATTTGTTGTGTTTTACGAAAGATACCTCTAATTAACTAGGGTTAATAGAAAGATGGTAAAATATGAATTCGCATAATTTTCTTTATAAATATCCATATTTTGTTATGATCTATCAATATTTATTTGTTCTCTTAACTAATATACTTAACTTAATTTTTCTGAATAAATTAGAGGTTGATCTTTCTTGTGTAGCATAAAATAGATATGTATTAAATTTATTTTGATAGATTTTGTAAATAATTTTTTTATCTGAATTTTTAAGTGAGCATAATTTTAAAAGGAAATTATTAATTGTTTGCTGTATTTTAATTTTTTTTCTTCAAATCAAAGGGGGAAATACAGTTTCTATATTTTGCATTACAAATAAAAATGTTTAAAAGCCATTTCTCATTCATCATTAAATAATATCTAATTTGTTAATGTATTTTTTAAAAAAAAAAATTGTGTTACTGATGTTGCAAATAGTCTTTAACTTCTCTTCTTTGTGAAATTTTATGAATGATTATGAGCACCTAAAAAAATCATTTCTTTCAATTGAAAATTTTTTAATTGGAAAACCACTAATTATTTTAATCATATTTATCAAAGCCATGTGAAATATTTGATAAATATTTGTAAATATATTTATTCTTGAAAGTCATTGATATTTTGTTTAATTAATTTTTGTATGTTTTATTAATTTTAATAGGTGTTACAGCATGTGAGACTTCCTCTCCTCAGTCCAAAATTCCTTGTGGGAACTGTTGGTTCTGACCTCCTTATTAAAAGTGATGAGGCTTGTAGAGATTTAGTAGATGAAGCCAAAAATTATTTGCTTTTACCCCAGGAAAGACCTTTGATGCAGGGTCCTCGAACACGCCCTCGAAAACCTGTGCGGCGGGGAGAAGTTTTATTTGCTGGTAATGAGATACTTATTCTTTTTAAAAAAAAAACAGTATGAATTAATCAAACTTAATATTTTCATTAAAGGAAGAAACATTAAACATTTGAGGTATCATGGAACTATAGCACTTGAATGTCATTTAATGACTTGATTTATTTTAGTAATTATTTCATTATAACAAAAAATCTTGTTGCTCCTATCTGGTTTAAAATAGGTCAGAAAAGCAACTTGTCTTTCTTTAGAGAGGCCAGTGGCCTTGCCGTAAATTTTTTATTTCACTGTTAAAAAAATACTTCAAATATTATTAATATTTTAATCATATATAAAAATGTCATGTCGTAAAAAACAACTTTTACATTTGCATTTTATTTCCTCCCCAACTGGTCTTTTTAGTGATTGGAAAATGATTAAGACATTAATTTAATTTTTTTACAGTTGGTGGATGGTGTAGTGGTGATGCCATAGCTAGTGTTGAAAGATATGATCCTCAGACTAATGAGTGGCGAATGGCAGCACCTATGAGTAAAAGAAGATGTGGTGTAGGGGTTGCAGTTTTGAATGATTTACTCTATGCAGTTGGGGGACATGATGGACAATCTTATTTAAATAGCATTGAAAGGTAAGCATTGCACGGATCTCAAATGTGAATTTGAACTTATGTTTTTAAACATGTTCCAATTAGTAGGTATGGCTATAGTTGCTAAGTGATCATGTCATGAACTTGAGGCAGGGGTTGTTTCTGTCAAACCATAGGTTCAAGTTTTAATGCTAATGTTGAAGGGTCATGTTAGTCTGTTGATGCTTTTGTCCTCATGTTGACATGTGTGGAAAATTAGGAGAGTGGGGTGCCTCTTCCTCATCACTGAATGGAGGTTCAAATAAGGTTCATCACTAAAAGCCTTACTGTTGCTTTGAAGTGCTTCTCTAATAAACAATCAGTCAACCCAATATTTAGATATGATTAACTTTAGTTACTTAATTAAAACTGAATTCAAGAATTAAAAAAGACAGGAAGAAACATTCTTTGCTTTGTTAAAAGCAAAAAATGATGCTGTAGTTAAAAATCTGAACATGTGACTGAATTATGACTGTTTAATATAAATTGTATATTCATGTATATGTACATTAAGTATTTTCTAAATTATAAATATGGGGTTTTTCTCTTATTTGTGTCTTATCTGAGAAAATCCCTATCATCAAAATAAATATGCATTAAATTGCTTTTGAGAAATATTTTTAATGTGGTGTCTACACTATTAAAATTCGTAGGTAAACAAACGTATCTATCTATGAACCTGTGCAACCCAATTTTCTCGGGAACCAAACGACGTAGAAACTCGACGAAGGTACCAAAATTTCGGGAATGATCCGAGGAATCCGTCGTGACCATTTATATTCCGATATTCCAATTAGTTAAAAAGATATTAATCAAAAACCTTAAAATGCATAATTAGTACCATTTCTCACCGTCAGGGGGAAATTTGGAACTTTTTTTCCTCCAGACGTTTTTAAAACGTGATCTAATTTTTTTCATGAAACTCACAAAAAATGATTACAGATTCGGAAAGATCATTTACTTTGCCACGAAATGCTATAATTTATTTTACAAAATAATTATATTTTGTATTTTTTACGATTTTTTTAAAATGAGTCGAAGTTGATACGTTTTAAAGAATACGATTTCTAAATTGTATTCCTCTTGCACTTTCTTTTGCGTTAATGAAAAAAATATTTTACACTAAAAAGTTCATGCTTTTCTCTTTTAGAATCAGTCATTAAAAAAATTTAATGTCAAAAGCTGTTTTTTTTTTTAAGATTTTTCAAAAAATACTCAATTTTATTTAAATATTTAATAACGTCTTTATTTATAAAAATAATCTCGCAAAACTTTTTTTCCGTATGTACAACAATATTATACGTAATCTGTACAAAGATTAAAGTTTTTTGTTTAAAAATTACCTTTGTTTGCAATCGATATATGAAGTTTGAAAGCATGAACTTAAAAATGAAGCCCGAAAATTTTTTTTAACTTTAATAAATAATGCAATGCATAAATGAACAAATCCTTTATTTTTAAAGGTCAATTCAATGCCTTTCCCCTTAGGAACCTATTGCGTGAATGTCTAGACCGCTTCTTTATAAAACGGTGGTTCCTAGGTTCGAAACTGAAAAGGATATTCAATTTCGCATTGCGTTATGTGTTAAAGTTTAACTTTTCTTTTCGGGCTTCCTTTTTAAGTTAATGACTTAAAACTTTATAAGTCGATTACAAACAATGGTCATTTTTAAACAAAAAATGTAACAAAAATAATGCTTGAATATTTCTCGCAAAAAGGGAAGAAAACTAAAAACACAATTTTTTTTTTAAAAAAATTGTGTTTTTCGTTTTCTGCCCTTTTTGCAAGAAATGTTTAAGCGTTATTTTTGTTACATTTTTTGTTTAAAAAGGACCATTTCTTGCAATCGAAAAATGAAGTTTTAAGGCATTAACTTAAAAAGGAAGCCAGAAAAAAAAAATTTCTTTTTTTTTTCTTTTTTACGAAACTTTGCATATAAATAAATGAATTTAAAAAAGGTTTATTGATTATTAAATCATATTTTAAAAAATTACTTTGCATTTTAAAAAATAAGATAATTACTGTAATTATATAAATATTTATAATTATACTTCATAAATATAATTATTAATAAATAATACTTTTTGTAAATTTTGTAATAAAAAAAACATTAAATAATATTTTATATTAAAATTAGTTACAAAAAGTTTTATAAAATGGTATACAATACGTTATAAAAAAGATATTATATAAATTATTATTATAATATATAAAATTATTGTTAAAATAATGGATATGTTAGTTTTGTATAACATACTTTTTTTTTTGTCAGATACGTGTTTACATAATTTACTAAACACAGTGGAATGAAAAAGGTTAAAATTAGAATAAAATATCAAAATGTTTTTATCAGATCTTTATTTTTATGTTTTTTTATATACATATGTATATATATATATATATATATATATATATATATAGGCTTTCCCCCATACTGTTTTTTTTTTTCTAACTTATATATATTTATATGTATAATCAAACATTTAAACGTTCAGAAAAAAGCAATTGTTTCAATAACTATCTGTAATTTTTTCTTTTATTTATTACTTATAGAAATTTGATTTTAATAAATGTAAATATTTTTTTAAAAGGATTATTTCTATTTCATTACTAAATGAATTCTTTGTTAATTAAAAAGTACAAAGTCTTTTATTTTGGATCAAAATACATTTTAGAGACATTTTTAAGGGAACTATATGTAACGATTGATTGATTCATGAAAATCTCTTGAATCTATTTTATTATTTTAAATTCTTAGAAACTAACTATTATTAAAAAATTATGAACGTTTTCTGTGTGTTTTACTCTTAGCACATCAGAATCGTTTTTTTTATAAGTCATACATCGAAATTTGAAGCTATATCTTATCTGTGAGAAGGAGGGAAAGATAGAACAATAATTTTACACTAAAAAAAACATGTGTTCAGGGTATAGAGAGGAGAAAGAAACCTGTCTTAAATTAAAAATAAGTGGAATGGAACAAATTTCGAAAAAGGGAAATTTTTTGACATAATTTTAGAAATCACTCTCATTGTGCGTGTACACACACACACAGAAATCCTGGTGTCATGAGGAAAAGAGGAAGCCTGAGGACCCCCGCCCTAGGGGGGGGGGGGGGGAGTCATTTTGAAAAGGAATATTAGAAGTGCTGATTTTGTGGAAAAAAAGGGAAAATTTATAAAAGTAGGGAAAGCCTGTGCAACGCCGGGCCATGCAGCTAGTATTTTTTAAGGAGGAGGATTAGCCCATCAGTTTTAAATTAACTCATGTAACCTTGTAGTTTTTAAATTTTACTTTTTTAAAATAATTTTCTCCTTTGGGGATTATGAAATTGTTTAATGCAGGGATACTAAACCTTTTTTTCTGTTGTTCCACATACATATATCTATTTCACGCGAGCTGCAGCATAAGGATTAATGGGGGGGACTATTAAGATGAAGGATATTTAATATGCGGAAAATTGATCAAGATATTAAAGCTCATAATTTTGGATTTTATTTTAAAACTGTATTAAAAACTATCTAACACATTTCACAAAAATAGGTTTTATTCATTTTTTGCCCAGTTATAGGGTAATTTCAATTTTCTTTCATCAATGATCCCAAGCATTCTTTGTCATAAAAACTTCTTCTAAACATTCTTTGTTTGCATTCTACTGTCATAAAAACAAAGCTTCCAAGTACTTTGATAATTTGATTTTTTTTCTTTTCACAAAGCCTTATTTATTTTTATTATCTGAACCAATAATTGAATTTATCAAAGAGTAAGTACTCTATTTTTTAAGAACATTCATTTTAAGAAACACTCTAACAATTTCTGTATCTGCTTATTTTTCTCTACAAAATAGTCAAGGTCCCGAAAGTCTTAAAACAACAAATGTTCTTAAGGTATTTTTCACTTGAAAGACATGAGGGCTAATTAAAGGTTAGTTCCACTCATAAAATGATCGCTACTTCACCGATCTTTGTTGTCACTAGCTATTACAATTACAAATAGAAAAAAAAATCTCGCAATTCATACCAGCACGACATTGCTCGTTAAATTTTAGTGCATTGTTCTTAAATAATTGAGTTTGTTATTTCAACAGGCTATGACCGGGCCATTCAAAAAGGTCTCTAACAATTTCTATATCAATATATAAAATTTAACGAATTTTATAGAATGCTTTTGTTACCTCTGCATTTTGTGACATTACCACTGACAAAATATTTTGTTGCTGTTTCAAAGATTTTTTAAAGAAAGCCAATTTATCTCTTCTTAACAGAGATCCTCTAGAAAAAGAACCATTGAAAGATTTGTGCTTAGTGGTATAGTGATGAGCAAAATTATATTTTTTAAATATAACATTTTCACGACAAATCAAACAAGTTGTTGATCCGTGCTTGTTTTTCTCTACAAAATAGTCAAGATCCCGATAGTCTTGAAACAACAAATGTTCTTAAGATATTTTTTGCTTAGAAGACATGAGGGCTAATTAAAGGTTAGTTTCATTCATAAAATGATTGCTACTTCACCGTTCTTTGTTATCACTAGCTGTTATAATTACAAATAGAAAAAGAAGTTATCTCACAATTCGTACCAGCATGACATTGCTAGCAAAATTGATATATTTTATTGCTTGATAGAATTTCTCACTAAATTTTAGTGCATTGTTCTTAAAGAATTGAATTTGTTATTTCAACAGGCTATGACTGGACCATTCAAGAGTATTAGTGACTTAATGTGCAATCAGTCAGTTCAGTTTGAATTTTCTTTTTATTAAAACAGTAATGTCACAAAATTTGTATAGACCATTTCTTTTCCTTTAATTTTAATAAATTCAATTTTAGCTGTTGTATAGCAGATTTTATATGATTTAGCATTATATTTATGTTATCACTTGCAAGAGTCTAGTAATAGATAGCTAAAACTCTAAAATGTTTGTCTTTCGATTGATATGTGATATTTTTATTTGTATGTTTAAACAAAGTCATTAGATTAGTATTTAAGCCAATTATAAATCACTCTATTTATGGTATTAAAACCATTTACTTTTAGTGTGCTTATAAGAGAAAATTTTTTTGGAAATTTACTGGATTTTGAAACAGGTTTTTATAATAAAAAAGAATTAAATATGTTATTTAGAATGTTGCATTTATTTACATATTTGCTGCCATTTCTTTTTTAAAAATTACTCAAATTTCTATAAATTATGTAAACTTTCCACCCCCCTTTAAAATCGCATATTACAATTGTGGGAATTTTTTTTTTTTTTAAATTGGAATATTCCAAATTTTTTAAACTTAAATGTGAGCAGGCATCTAAATAGGCATGGGCATCAATAAGCAATCAGTATTATATATTTGGCATTTATTAATCATCAATTTTAAAAAGACTACATATTGTTTAATACCATTGCTGTAAGAAATAGTTTCAAAAATATGAGAAGTTATATTATCTAAAATACTTTGTGCAAATGCTGATTAAATTATAATGATAGGAAAATGTTTTAAAAATGTTTCTATATTATTAGAGATAACAAATTTGAACATCAAACTCTTTAAGTAACTATTTTAAATATTGGCATTAATTGGGGGAGAAGAGAGATGCAAACATTAGTTTACGTAGTATTGATGCAAGTTCTTAGCATTAAAATTCTTGCTTTATGTCTTTCAAACCATATTTAAATTACCATAAGGAAGGGAAGCAGTATTTCATACTGATGTCAAATTATCAGATGCTAAATTCATGTTAAATAATGATTAAAGAATTATTTTTCATACTCAAGCATTTTTTTAGTTGTAGGTTCGGAGATAATTTTCATGAATTAATCTTTTTCTTTTGTCAGTTCTTTTATGTCACATATGATTATATATTATTATTCTAAAGTTATTTTTCTATTAACATTTT
>BMAV01015810.1:575379-600155 GCA_019973955.1 Trichonephila inaurata madagascariensis | reverse complement strand
CATGATAAAAATTAGATCGCGTTTTAAAAATGTCTGGGGAAGAAAAAAAAGTTCCAAATTTTCCCCTGACAGTGAGAATTGGTACTAATTATGCGTTTTAAGGTTTTTAATTAATATCTTTTTAACTAATTGGAATATCGGAATATAAATGGTCACAACGGATTCCTTGGATCATCTCGAAATTTTGGTACCTTCGTCGAGTTTCTGCGTCGTGTGGTTCGTGAGAAAATTGGGTCACAGGTTCATAGATAGATATGTTTGTTTACCTTCATAGATTTTAATAGTGTGTATATATATATATATATTCCTCGTTTATATAGATAAATATATAGTATATTTCACACACACTTTATTTTTTAAATGTTATAAGTTTTGACAACTTTTTTATATTATTTTGAAATTCTAATTTGCATAAAGTGTCTGTCAGTAAAGCTAATTGCATTTTAGGTATGATCCTCAAACAAACCAGTGGAGTTGTGATGTAGCTCCAACTAGTTCGTGCCGTACAAGCGTAGGTGTTGCAGTTCTTGATGGATATTTATATGCTGTTGGGGGCCAAGATGGAGTATCATGCTTAAATTTTGTTGAGAGGTAATATTTAAACTTATAGACATGTTTTATGTCATACTTTATTGATAGTACTCTTCAAAAGAAAAAAAATTAGTATAACTTATATTTAGAAGAAGGGATGCAGATCCACTGTAGAATGAGAAAGTACAATGATAAAGAGAGCAAGGGAGTTATAAAATTATGAGAGATTGGAGGTATATTGTGTAATAAATGGTTAGTAAAATTGTTGACATGAGTTTCAATATAGATGAGAACATAATGTCAGATTTATATTATACCATATTACTTAATGAAAGTCATAAAAATTTCCTTGATCACAAAAAAAGTTGTATTAATGTGTTGTACTTTAAACCAAGGGGTTACTTTTTACTTTGAAGATTGTGGCTCTTCAGTTTCATCTCTACGAATTATTAAAAAAAACTAGCTGCATGGGCTTTCTCTTTTATAAATTTTATCTTCCCTTCTCAATATCAGCACTTTCAGGGCAAACAGAAAAATGTCATGGAAGACATAATAGTACAAGAGAAGGTATTGATATTCATAACAATATATACCAAAAATCTTGAAGCATTTCTCCGTTAACAAATAATTTAAACCAAAAAAAAACAGAATTTGACTGTGTTTGATTAGAGCATGTCTCTCAACCCCGTGCCAAAATTTCAAAATTGTAGCACCCTTCGCCTGTGCATTAAATATTATATTTAAAGCAGAGTTTCCAGAGTGAGGAGGAGAGAGCGAGACCCTGTTCCACATGTCGCTCCACAATATACAAAATAAGTGTTTACATAAAAAATCTTTTTCAATAGTTGATTATGTATACATTGATACTGCATTATTAAAGAAAATTGAGATTTAACACACCACAAAGTCCATGAACCTTGTAAATATATACAAATTGAAAATTTAAAAAGGCCTGTATATCTGCAAGAAGGAACCATATCACCTATTAACCCCATATTTTGTTCTATTCTGCATCTGCTGTTTCATACCTTCAGACTCCAATGAGAATCACGCTCAATCTTGTGTGTGTTTTATAAATGTTGAAGGCTT
Source organism: Trichonephila inaurata madagascariensis (assembly GCA_019973955.1). NCBI lineage: Eukaryota > Metazoa > Arthropoda > Arachnida > Araneae > Nephilidae > Trichonephila > Trichonephila inaurata. The sequence continues at coordinate 598,535 of BMAV01015810.1, read as the reverse complement.
ATTATTTGTATTTTGTCAAACGTATGCACAAACCAAATTTCATTTAATTCTGTGCAGAAGCTCTAGAGATAATCGACCAAATCTAAAAATTTTCTTAACCTGTGAATATATGAGATTTATGCTTCATTTCATGAGATTTATGCTTAGTAATTTTATTTTTATTAAACTATATTTTCTGCGTAACTACTGTTTTACTGTTGTTTAGTATTTCTAATTATAAAATGTTTATTTTTATTTTAAAGGTAATATTTTTGTTTTGATTATTATTTTGTTAAAGTATTTTGTTGCTATTATAAAATAAAGTTTTGCTCTTCAAATTTTATTTGCATTTTTGTTAATGTTCACTTTTTACTCTTATACAAAAAGATGAGTTTTTAACATCAACATTAAGTATAAATCAAAGTATGAAAAATTCTTTAGAGGGACGGCACATTAGGTCTTTGCACACAAGTGGCCAACACCCTAGGATCGACCCTGCTACTAAAAATTGTTTCCATTTCTCTTTATCCTTCATAATTATTTAATAAAAAAAAACCCTGCTTATTTACATATACATTTAAATATTTGACTGGCTTAAAATAGTTAAAGATTGTTATTTCTTTATTAAAAATAATTTTTTATTAAGAAGGCTTACTGAGAATAAGTGAAAAGATTACAATTATTTTTAGAGCAGTAAAAGTTCAATTGTAAAAATGCCACCATGGGATGACTTACTTTAAAAATATCTCCAGTAACTTTTACTTTGTCACGGAAATGAGTTTGAGAGCAATCGTAATGCTGGACAAGAGACCCATTTAAACCCCAATAGAAATGACAAAAACATATGTAAGGTTAATAAAGTGTTGAAATGACTTTTGAATGCAAGAACAATCAAAATCAATTATAATTATTAATGTTAACATAAAATTCTAGAACAAAGCACTCACAATGTTCTTTTTACAGAACTTCATTCATGAAGCTGAAAATTAAAATCTATAACATTATGAAATTTTCACAGTGGTTATTCTCTTGCATTGAGCCACAAAAATAAAATTATCTTCTACATTCCTTGATCTTTAAAGATATGTAAATTTACTTTAGATAAAATTGTACTCAAATATAGTAAATATTCATTGAAGTGCTAAAGGCATGATTGCTCCCCCTGCCAGCATAAGCATATGTGGATAAATAATTTGAGCTCTTTGATAGCTAGTCTCCCCCTTTTTTAAGTTCTTTGATAGTTCGTCTTGTTTCATTTACAAATTAGCTCTTCTGTGTCAAAAGTTAGCTGACCTTTGCTTTAAATCATTTATGTTGAAAGCTTTAAAAAAACAAACATAGCACAAATGTTATTTTAATTACTGCTAAATCCGGCCTATAATGCACACCCATACTTAAGAGCTGCAATTTTTAATTTTTAGATATATTCGCCACATAATGCACATCCCTTTTTTACGATGAAATTTGAAATGTACGTATGTAGTGCCCTAATGTTTTTCAGGCATTTATACGAGGTATTATCGCTGGCTTTTGAAAAAATAGTAAACTTCCAGCATTGCAACACTTAAAGCTCTTAAGTAATGTAATTTCTCTAAAATAAACAGTATTTCGATATATGTAAAAGTCTAATTTTTTTCTTTGCTCATCTATTTTTGTTTTTCAAGCTCTCAGTTTTATACCCAGTGTACAAGGTGCACTTGTTAATTTTGATCTTATTTTTTGTGTTAAAAAGTGCATGTTATACACCGTATTTTACGGTATATTTTATGTGAGATTTGGCATATTAAATCGTAATTAAATTTTGGGAACCAAGTTTCTTAAATGAAATATATCAAAAGTTAGAATTTTAATAAATAACATTTTTTTAATAGTTTTACATTCTATACAGAGGTACTATGTCTTTTATAGGTATGATCCTCAAACAAATCGATGGTCTAAAGTAGCACCAATGAGTACCAAGAGATTAGGTGTTGCAGTTGCAGTTCTCGGTGGATACTTGTATGCAGTTGGTGGATCAGATGGTTCATCGCCTCTGAATTCTGGTAACATTTTTGTAAATTTTAGTTTTGGAAAGGAATGTTTTTAATTAAATTGCATTTTTGTTCAGCTATATAAAAAATGAATGTTTTGAAATTTTATAAAATTTCAAATCAGTAATACATATTAAAAAACATGAAAGCCTAGAAAAATGTTTGAAAATAATAAAATTATGCTATAAAGGAATACTTGCGCATATTACTGTATTTTTCCAAAAACAGAGGATCTGAGATCAAGAGTACATTTTTTCTTCCAAAATTTAAAATTTGTATATAAGTTGAATTGATAGGGGATGGAATACTTTCTAATAAAATTGCAATGTGAGAAGCCAAGGCTGTTAGTTTTATTTCTGATTACCATATCTAAACCTAGAACATATTTCTGAACTTGAACTTATTATTTTGTTCACTATCTGGACTTGTTTTCTATGCTTTCTTCTCCCCTGAAAATAAACAGGAAGAGAAATTTATCTGAGGCTAATTTCAAATTACAAATAATTGTGTGTGTCGAAAATCCTACAGCAACAACACTACTTCACAGTAACAGCATTTCTTTGATAAGCATGAATAAAGGAGAGAAAAAATGTCTAATTAGGGGAGATGACAAAATAATAATAAAGTAGTTATTTAATAAAATAGCACTCAAACAATTCGAGACAAATACTCAATACAACAAATAGCAAAAATTTCCACTATATCTAAAAACAACACAATATTTTGTGAAATTTAATGCCTCTTTTCAATCCTTATTACAGAAGTTAATAATTCTAAAAAGGCAATTGTATACAATCTTTGATTTATACAAATTTAATATGAGTTTTAGCATAAAATTATCTCCTAGCATATTTCAAAGATATATACATGATATATATGCATTTAGATTTTGTGACATTCTTATTTTTTGAGCTGGTGAAAAGCAAAGATAATCTTAAACCAGTTTTTGATAGATTAGATCAGCATTACTCAACCTTTTTTTCAGTCGGGCCGCAACATGAGGATTAACGGGGGAGAAAGGGGCAGACGCTATAAGATTAAATGCAGAAATTGATCAAAATATTAATAATTTTGGATTTCATTTAAAAACTGTATTAAACTCCATCAAATTCTATGCACAAAAAAAAAGGTCTAATGCATGTTTGGAGTTTACTCCTTAAGAATCTATTTTCGTATAAAGCCCTCAATATGGAAAAATTATGAGGAGTGAAATTTGCACAAGCGTAAACAAAAATGCATTACTCTGTGTTCTACACATGCACCAAGTTGCTGTCAGAAGGAAGGACTACTTTTAGTCTTTTTTTAAATTACGATCGTTCTTTTTTTTTACCAAAATCAGACAAAAATTAATTGAAAGAATCGAAAAAATCACTTATTTTGCCACAATACAGTATAAATTTTTTTACAAAATAAATTTTGCATTTTTTACAATTTTTTCTAAAATGAGTCAATATTGATGCGTTTTTATGAAAATAGTTTTTCAATTGTTCTGTACGGATTTCTTACAATTGTAATGTATCAAAATTTTTTACTAAAAAAGTTCGTAATTTATTCTTTTAAAATCAGTGATTTAAAATATAAAATGCTAAAAACATTTAATAACCTCGTTATTCATAAAAATAATCACATGAAACTCTCTCTCTCTTTTTTTCTAAGTGTCAAATATTGCTATCTGTGTTGTTCAAAGATTGAAAAAATTGCTTAAATATCACAGATTTAAAGGAAGGTTTTTTTTTTGTCCAATACCCTTTTTACGAGTAATCAGTTATGCAGTTTTTTTCCTTACATTTTTGTTTAAAAATTACCGTTATTTGTGATCCAAGTGGGAAATTTTGAAAGTATATTTTAAAAACCAAGCCCTAAAAAAAAGTTAACTTTAAAAAAATTCGCAAACTACATTTACTAGCGCAACTGACGTCCAAAACCGGTTTTCGTTCCAAGCGACACTTCATGCCTTTGCTCTTTTGACAAAGAAGTTGACTATAACTGCTGAAAATCAACAAATTTGGTGGTTTATATTGAATGCTGTTTTGGTCCATTGATAGCAAAGTAATGAATGGGAGATATATGTGCCGCAAGATGCACTTTACCTAATGGTAAAACCATTGTTGTTGTCACAACTTATATTTCTGTCAATCAGAATGTTACTTATAAATTATATTCACAAGACATAATTAGCATTTTCAGAAGGTGGTTCTAAACTCCTGAGGTAACAGAATCGTATACTTCCACTCATACCTGGTGGCGATTTCAATATTGATTTTAATAAAGATGGTTTGAGATTAGTACAATTTTTAAAATTGGAGCTTAATTTGATTTTTGTTTCTGGTAAAGCACTGGGGGGGGGGCGAGGGATGGTACAACCATTGATGCAATGTTTTCACGGTTCGGAAATCATGTATCTACTGACTTTCACATATCATGCTTTAGTTACCACAAGCCTCTTGTCACAGTGATTAATAATGGTGAGAGAATGTAATTAATACTCACAGTGATATTAATAGTGAAGTAAATCAAACTTCTTAACTATGAGTAACTACATGTTGTGTGTGTTACATATATTTATGTAACGTAATTGATGTATATTATTTTATATATATATATATTATTTTACCGAATCAATATGTAAAATGTGAATAGAATAAAGAAAATACATGCATGGTTTTAATATTATATGAGATGTGTTTACTCTGTTTGCCTACTATATAATCAAAAACAACTGTACTTAAGGTGTTAACTCCAGTCGGGCTTCAGAGACGAGACAGTTTTTTATTTTACCCTGTTTTGGAGTAATTTCGAATTCCTTTCGTCAATGTGATGACAAGTCCCCCACCTTGAAATATTTTGTTGCTGATGCAAAGATTTTTTTTAAGAAGTCAATTTATCTTGTCTTGAAAGAGATCCTTAAAAAAAAAGAGGCATTGAAAGATTTGTGCTTAGGGGTATAGTGATGAGCAAAATTATATATATTTTTTTAAATATAGCATTTTTATGACAAATTAAACAAGTTGTTGATCCATGCTTTTTTTTTTTTCTTCTATGAAATAGTCAAGATCCCAATCGTCGTGAAATAAGTATTCATTAGGTATTTTTTGCTTGGAAGGCATGAGGGTTAATTGAAAAATAATTTCATTCATAAAATCATTATTCTACTGTTATTTGTTAACACTAACCTTTACAATAATAAAAAGAAAAAAAGTTATCCTGCAATTCCTAGCAGCACCACAGCGATAGCAAAATCGATATATGGGATTGTTTGATTAATAGAATTTCTTGCTAAATTTTTAATACATTATTCTTCAATAACTGAATTTGTTTGTGCAACGGGGCATGACCGGGCCACTCAGAAAGGTCCAATGGGCCACATGCAACCCACGAGCCGCAGGTTGAGTATTGCTGGATTAGATAATTATGGATTACAGGTTAAGTGTTTCCAATTATGATTGGATTTGTGAAATTGAATTTTTTGATTATCTTATCACACAAGAAGGTTCTTGACCTCTTCAAAATGTTCAGGCAATTATTAATTATAAAATAGCAAACTTTTCATAATCTCTAATTTTTTCTTGGCTTAATTAATTTATATCAAAATTACTTGAATACTTTTGCTAAAAAAAAATTGAACATTACTGCACAATTATTATAAATAGGCTTTAAAATAGAGAAGCAAGAAATTGAGTTGTCAGAAGAAATTGAAAATTACAAAAAGTGATTAAGTTCATATGGCATTGTGTTCATAGATGCTCATGATATAGCAATGTGCTCACTTTTGAAACTATTTGAAAATCAATTGAATTTTATTTTAAAATACATAAGTTTACACAGCAAAATTACAGTATTATGATCTTAAACTCTTAGATATTGATCTTTCAACTAAAATTTTCAAACACTTACTAGAAGAAAGTAAATTCACAGTGTATGCTGACCTTAATCTGAAAACTCTTAATCAAACATTCAGTAAAGTATTTTCAAGGCAATGTATTTTTGAATTTACAACAGATGTTAAGTTTATTAAAGGAAAAGATAACATTACATTGGAAATCACATGAATTACAATCACAAATTGCTGAAAAGTAAGAAGTTTTAAAAAATTGCAAAAATCTGTGAATTTGTTTTAAATTATCCATATGAGAAACATTTATGCGATACTTCAATACAACATATTGGACCTTGCATGCAAGAGAGTAATCAAATGAAAATATTTCATGGTTCATCCCATCTTGTAATTATATCAACAATTATTCTTTGAATTTAGACCAAATATATCAAGAAAGAAAATCAGAATTAGTGGAAATTCCTTTCTAACAGGTCTAATGTTTTCCTTTTAAAATTTTGACATTTTTTGAAAAGTAGTTGCTAGGCCTGGATGAATGAAATAATTTCTTATAGATATTGTAATTTTACCCATTTCAATATTTGGTCAGAATAGCAATCTGGCTGAGATGTTTCATAAACTGAGTGAACATGTTAAAGCTTTTAACTCCTCCCCCATCTTTTTTTAATCCAAATTATTTTAGATATTTTTCTGAAAATAGCTGTGCAAAAAAATAAGTTTTTATGCAGTAAAAATTTATGTACCTTGTGAAATGTATTTGAAGTTATTGAATTAAATTTTTTTTATTACAATATCAATGAATAATAAAAATTTATTCGATGAGATTAATAGCATTTAAAATGTTGTGTTGTTGCTAATGCCACCTATTTGACAGTGTCAGATTGAGGCCCATAAAATTCATCTCAGCAAAGAACTAGATGCATGCCTCTTATTGGCCGTAGCTTTGAGCACCATTTTGTGACTGTATGATTTGGCTTGGTTCCATCCCAATTTTGAGGGAGAACACCCTGAAGATGGTCTGGGATCTCCTATTTCTCTTCCTCTTTCACCAATTTTACGAGAGGATGTGGGGCTTGACGGCTATTTAGAGAACCACCATGCCCCAAAGGCACTATACATTAACAAACATCCATGCCTTCTCCAGGATTCAAACCCAGGCCCTACAGCACAGCAGTCAGTGTCACTAACCACTATACCAGAAGGCCAGCAAGGGTTTAAAATAATAAATGTTATCAGTAATTGAACTGTCATTGTTTAAAAAGTACACAAATTAATTGTAGCATTTCATTAATGTATATAAAATAAACTATATTGAATTAAAAAAAATTTTACTGGTCAGGCATGTAGCATGAATTTTGCTTTTGTAATTTTTAGGAAATATTTCCATTTTAAGCAAACAAGATATATAAATGTAAATAACTAAAAAATTTATTCAATGCCAAAAACAAGTGGTTTGTTTTAAGGGGAAATATTTTCTAAAATTTATAATATTTGTAAATATATATATGACATTAACTAATAGTTACTTTTTGTAGTGTCATTATTATTGTACATTGAATAATGAGCCTATTGATACTAGCTGATTAAGCAACTTTGGAAAATTTTTTTCAGTAATTTTTGAAGAATAAATATTTTTATACTGAGTTCATAAATTCTATTAATTTGTTAATATTTAGTTAAGAACTCTTTTAGAGCTGAAAATGTACTTTTCTGAACTAGTCAGTAAATACATCTTCAGAGTAATAAAAATTCTAAATTTTTATTCATTTTTAAAGTTGAGCGATTTGACCCACGAACGAATAGATGGAGTTCAGTTGCATCAATGGGGACCAGAAGGAAACACCTAGGATGTGCAATATACAACAACATGATCTATGCAGTAGGTGGAAGAGATGATACAACTGAACTAAGCAGTGCAGAAAGGTACAATCCACAAACAAATCAGTGGCAACCGATAGTGGCTATGACTTCTCGAAGGTCGGGGGTGAGTTTTTTATGGGCACATGTTTATATTGAGAAAGAAATTCTGATATATGGTCTTAATGATTCAGATATTTGAAAATAAGGTTCAATCTTTTTCATATTGAAATAAATTTATTTTGTCAACCACAAATTTTTCATTTCTTGCATGACATTATTTTCCATGCTTTAAATTTTAAATGAAATAACTTTCAATGTGTTTTGTAAAGTATGTTTTTTTATGCAGCTTTAAATTACTTATAGAAAAAGCTTAACTGTGTGATTGGTCAATCTAATTTGAATTATATAAAGGTCTTAAAAAACAACATGCATTAACCCCTTCAGGGCGAATGTCCCATATCCACGCCAGCATGAAACACAGAATTCCTGAACGGCTTGCATATGCGCCATGCATCTGGAACGTTTTTTAAGCTAAATTTTTTACCAATAGATGGCATTATATGTCTACAAGGTTTGAGATACACATAGATCTGACTTTCTCAAAATGAGAGAAATATTACTCTTATACATGTGGTTTTTGTTTTATAAATGTAAGGGGAAGAGAATGTTTCCGAATTGAATGCTTTATGACTGACTGCTCTTCAAATGAACATGTGATTCTTGTTTATAGCGAAGATGAGATTTATTTTTGCTAGAGCATTTGGTTTGCAGTGTAGTTTTTTATAAATAATTAGATCTGGTAGATAAAATTATTTTTTTTATACTTTTACAAAGTCGAAGCATCAAAAATGTTTAATTGAACTTGGAATATCAGAATGATGCAAAATTGATTCTAAATTAGAATTTGAGAGTAGTGATAGTCACAAATAATATATTATGATTGTTCTGTTAATTGCAAATTTTATGACAAAGATATTTCTGACATCTGTATGCCAATTACATTGATTTTGGCTTAACTACACAAAATCCTCCAGCCCTGGCAGTACGCATGCGTCCTTCGTCCAGAAAGAGCTAAAAGAATTATTTTAAAAAATTTATATATTTTTTTAATGAATTGTACTTAAATGTGATAATATCAATGCTTTAAAAGGAACAAATTCAAATTTTTCTTGGATGTATTTATTGTAATTAACTGTGAAATCAAATGTATCACATTTTCTTCCTCATAGCTCTGTATCTTCCTTTGTAAAATAAAGTGGGGGGGGGGGGGCCCTGATTGTATATATCATGATTTATGATAATATAAGGAAAAACAATTTGTGCATACGTTAATATAATAACCAAATAACCATGCTATTTTTGATTAGGGTTACACATCTCTGATTATGTCTTCTTTGGCTGAGGAACAGATAAATTTCATCATTTAATACAACCGCACTAGTTGTTTTTTTTTGTGAATATTGTAGGTAATTTTTTTCATTTTAAACTTTATATATGATTTTCTTATGCATTTTTTAAAAAAATACTTATAGGTTGGCCTTGCAGTTGTCAATGGTTTGCTTTATGCTGTGGGTGGCTTTGATGGCACTTCTTATCTGAAGACAATTGAAGTATATGATCCTGAACAAAATCAATGGAGATTATGTGGAAGCATGAATTACAGGCGCTTGGGTGGCGGAGTAGGTGTAGTGCGATTGCCACACCATGAAGCTCACTACTGGTGACTGTGTAGAGAAAAAACAGACTGATATTTATTAACATAACTTTGTACAGTTCAGAATTGAACACTAAAATTTAGACATTGTAAATTTTGATCTGTTTCATTCACATAAAACCTATTCATATTTGTCAAGTTTATTTATAAGATATACAGTTACCTTTATGAATGTATCTGTAAAAAACACACAATGCAGTATTGGCAATTACACTGGCTTCCTAAAATTAAACGCATAACAGTAAAACCAACAGAAATATATATCAGTTAAGGGTACAAAGTTTTTTTAAATTATGCGATGTCACATTTGAATCATGTATAAAATGTTTAAAACCACTTCTAAAAATTATGAAACCTGCATTTTAAAATTTGGTATGTGAAGCCTGACCTTCATACAAACTGTACATTGATTGTCCATGCCTTCAATTAGGTAATCAACCATTGCAGAAATAGCATGCCTGAGGGCATCTCAAAGAATTTTAATGAGATGAAAGTTGTGTGAATACACTGACCACTATGTAAAAAATGTCCTCACTTTCCAGGTTTGTTTGCTATGTTGACTCTGTGCGGATGAGCATTATCGTCCATAAGAAGGAAATTGGGACCAATAGGTGCAGCAGTCTAGGACGAATGGGTCTAGGACTTCATCCCAATGTACTTCTTTGCAGAATCACTTTTAAGATGTGCATCTGGATGCAATATTCCATCAAAATTCTGGCCTATACTATAATGCTGCCGCTTTTGAATGCATGATATGTTTTGTCCTGATTATACATTTTCAGGCCTTACGTGCTTATTTCTTGAAAAAATGAATTTGAATGTTACATCAATACTTTCATATGACTATGATACTTACTTTAATCTTCCCCTTCTGGATTAAATAGTTAACGAATATTATCAGCAATAATTGCATGAAATTTTAAAGTGCTTTGTATCACCATATAAATGTTTCTCCTAAAGGCTGCCAAATTTGCATAGATCTAGTCAATCAATTGGGATTGGCTCATACATGCAATGTTTATGTTCTGCCTAGGTACTTTTTAACCACAAATTCAAATATGTTTTAGAATATTAAAATTTACCTTGTGTGCTTAATTTTTAGAAGCCAATGTATTAACCCATAGAAAAATATACCAGAAGTATGTTAAATAACAAAATAATTCCTCACTATACATATAATGTTCCAAAATATCGTAGACTTTGTTTACAAATAGCCAAGTTGTAATTGAAGTATTTTTTTAAATCTAGCAATCCACTATTATCATTTGATATATTAAATTATGTAATAATAATGACTGCAGGATAATTTTTCTAAAATTTTTTAATAAAGTAGGAAAATTCTCCCCTTCCTTGTGCACATTTGACAAAGTGTTTAATATATGTTTTTATTTCAAATAACTGAATGATGTATACTGTATTATAGACTTTAAATGCTTTATTTTTTGCATAATTGTCCAAGAAAGTTTTAACTAAAGAATTATTACTAATCAATTAATGACTATGAAATTGATTTTTTAAAATATTTCATTGTATAAGCTCAAATTCAGTCTAGAATTTAAATTAAAATTTATTTCTAATTGATGTAATATATCTTGTATAATTTATCAAAAATTGAAAATATGAATATATATATATCAAATTATATATATGACAAATGTATGGATAAAACATTTTATGAGAATCTGCATTTTTTCTTTCATCTTTGCATTTTGTATGAATTTATAATCCTGTATGGGTGTTAAAATGCACTTATTTATTTCTTTTAACTATATGATATGGGAAGAAAAATCAATAAAAACAAACGTTTGGTTTGTTTTTCTTTTATTATGTATTTGATTATTTTATTTTAAATTGACCATCTAGTGATTACTTGATTATATTACCATCTAGTGATTACATTTAATTGACCAAGTGATTTACTTAAACAAAATTGTTTTCTTTACAATACATTTAAAACGTTTTAACTACAATGAATAATTGGATGTTGATATTTTTTTGTCAATATATACATAACATAAAAATCTGAACACTGAGTGGTTTGTGCATTGCACTTCCACACCACAGGTCTGAGGTTCAACCCCCAGGCTGGGCAAGGTTGACTCAGCCTTTCAGGAGGTCAATTAATGAGTACCAGGCTTGCTTGGGAACTTACTGCTTGGGGTTTCGCGTCAGACTGACCAAAACATCTCAGGGTCCAAGGTCGCATATACTGAGTTGGGCACAGTAGGCCTTGGGCTGTTACGCCACTGAGTTTAATATAGAGCATTAGTGTAATGAAATGCAAAAGCAGTGGCATTGTTATTAAGGGATCTCCAATTGCATATGATGAATGTGGCATTAGATACGACCAATCGCACTATTCCAGAATGTTGCCTTGATCATGTGATTTGCAAAAATGCTAGTTACTTAAAAATTTAAAACTAGATTGTAAATTGCATACATAATGCACCATATATATATATACACGTATTTTGTCATTTTTATTGTACAATGTAACATGGCAATCACAAATGTGGTTTTAAAGAGGAGATTAGAAAGCTTTTACAAGAGCTAGGTGATCCATCTCTGATGAAACTTATAAGTTAAATCACTTATCGAATCCAGAAATCTCATATAAACCAGATATTTCAGCTTTAAAAATGGCATATTGTTTGCTACCCAATATTTCCACAGATGCTCATTCCTAGCAAAAATTTAACAATAAACTTTTCTGTGGTAAAATGTCAGTTGTAGACAATATCATTGAAGCCAAGGGTGAAATACAAAATTAAACTGTGATTAATACTAAAAAAAATTGTATGTCTTCAGTTGGTTTGTGCATGTCTTGTTTCTTTGTAAATGGAAGTAATGAAATTATGTAAATATTGCATTCTATTGGAATTAATTCGTATTCAGAATGTAGTCAAAAATTATTTTTGATTATATATTAAGAAATTCATCTTTAGAAAGGGGTATTTGAGAATTTGTAGTTTATGCAATTTTTACAAAAAGTATAGAAACGAATGTTGCCAAAGGGTTATGCATACGTGCAGAGTCAAATATATAAAGCTTTAAGTGCAGAGTTTTGGCAGTGGAGGTGAAACAAGCGTATGGAGAATTGCGTTGGCGATTTGTGAACGGGGCTCCTCGACAATTCTCAATGAGAATTGGGTAAATCTTATAAGGTATTATACACTCATGGACAAAAAAATTAGCTCTCCAAGAAATAATTGCGAGAATGTAACGAAACTTGGCATGGAGGTACATGTTGGGGAGATATGCAAATGATTAGAAATGCAGTGGGATTGTGCATTACGTATAGATGGTAGAGGGCGTTTAACGTCATTTTCCATGAAGTATAAAACAGGTAACCAAACCTTGCTTGAGTGTACTGAATCGTTTGCGAAGGAAGAGCCGAGGTAGACATGCCATTTTCGAGGACAATATGAGCAGCTGTCACAGTTTGAGAGGGGGAGAATCATCAGCATGATGGAAGCTGGGTGGCCAGCTAGGCGAGTAGCTCGTCAATTAGGCCGCTCTGATTGTGTTGTGAGGAGGTGTTGGAACCAGTGGATCTGAGAGATGTCATTTGCACTAAGACCAGGCTCAGGACGCTCACGACAGACCAGTCGTCGAGAAGACCGCCACATCGTAAGAAATGCATGCTTACATCCAACTGCTTAATCGGCCGCCATCCAGGCACAGGTAGCACCTTTACTAGGGGGCCCTGTGTCTTCTAGAACCTTACGAAAGCGCCTGGCTGAAGGACATTTGGGATCGCGGCACCCATTACGTGTGCTGCTCTTGATACCCACCCATAGACACATCCATTTGGAGTGGTGCAGCGCACGAGGAAACTGGACTGCAGCGGAATAGAGCTAGGTCATCTTTAGCAACGAATCCAGATTCAATCTCAGCAGTGATGCCAATCGTGTTCGTGTGTGGAGACCCCGTGGTGAACACCGCAATACTGCCTTTGCTTTACAGCGACACACCGCTTCCACAGCTGGTGTGATGGTATGGGGTGCCATTGCCAACAATACACAGTCACCCCTAGTATTGATCCGTGGCACTGTGACAGAGCCATTTTTCAACAAGACAATGCTCGGCCTTACACGGCAAGGGTGTCACAAGACTGTTACCACCCTTCCTTGGCCTGTCCGACCCCCGAATTTGTCACCAATGGAGCATATCGGATCATTTGGGACGGCGAGTTGGGCATCCCACGAGTCTGAACGAACTAGAGGCAATGTTACAGCAAATATGGAATGAAATGTCTCAAGACATCATACAGAACTTGTATGCCTCAATACCCGATGGTATTGCATTCGCGCTAGAAGGGGTTCAGCAAGGTATTAAATCCTCCATTCTTTTGCCGTTTTCTCGGAAATAAATTATACTTTTTCTTTGCTCTAATCATTTACTTATATCAAAGTAGTCATTATGTATGTATAATTTCATTTCATTTTGACGACATCTTAGTGCGCTAATTTTTTTGTCCATGAGTGTATATAGATAAAATGAGTAGCCTGAATGTATGGAGGATGGAATAAGAATAGATGTAGATTGGAGGCAAGCCAATTGCAACATAGGTGGCTATAGAAGTCAATGTAATGCCCAATCTATAATTCGTGAAAACATTTTCAGGACATTGGATCCATATAGAGAAAATCTTGGTAAGTTCTGCAACAACGATTGAGGTTCCTTATTTGGCACTTTCTGTGCTGCAACATGGAACTTCTACCGCTTAACAGCTCTCATAGCAGTTGTATGCTGCCACTGGATTCCTAGATTCGCAAACTTGTAGCTGGCATTGTTGAGTCGTGAGTTCAAGTCCTGGTGTTACCGAAGACCCACCGTGTAGAGGTGCTTAAGTGTGCTAAATCTTCAGGGAACTCAGAAGTCCTCATGTGGGATGGAAGTTTGGATAATGGGGTAGAAGCTTGGTTTTCATTTAACCAAGGGCCATTACCAACAGAGTAAGAGGTAAATCACACACACAAGTCAGAGATTTAAGGTCTACAGTTGCCAGGCTTCATATAAGAGTTGTCTTTCAGAAGACTGTTCACATTCCACTTGCTGCAGCACACAGGAATGTATTTTTGGCATGGTGCAGACAACATTTGCCTTGGATCAGACTCCAATGGGGCACTGCATTTCTTTACAGATTAGTCGAGATTCAACTAGGACAGTGATTCTTGATGTATCTGTACCTAGACAAAGTTAGAAATATGAAACCACACATTCCTTCCTCATTCGGGAAAAGGATTATTACAGCGGTGGAGGTATGGACAGGGACTTTATACTGGACCTGAATGTGTTTGTCCATGGCTCTTTAACTGCTAATGAAATATAGAAAGGAGATCCCAAGGGAGCAGTTGATCCAGGGTTCCTGTTAATGGATAACGGTCATCCACATGATTCAGCTGGTCGACGATTATCTGGAAAGAAAGGACTGGCTAGCCAGATTACCTAATCGAAACCCTATAGAGCTTGTGTATCGAGACATCCATCCCACAGCTAAAAATTGCTTTGCTGAAGGAGTGAGATTGATTGCCACAGGGACTTGTATGAACTGCCTGCTTTCCAGTAGATGTCATGCTGTGACCTGTTTCGCTGTGAGGAACCATACCCTATATTAGACTCGTTTTCAGTTCCTCTGTTGAATAGCATCACTTGAGCTCTTATATTGATCCATCCGAAGGCCTCCCAGGGGTGTATTTCCACCCGAACCTCTCAGCCCATATCAACATGACTTCAGATCCTCCTGAATTTCTTAGGCAATTTACCCTCGAAGTTATTAGTAACATTACTGATGATGCATTTCTTATATATGCTGATGGCATCAGGAATGAACACTCGTTCTGGCAGTGGTATTTGCATTGTCCCAAAACTATTCTAGTCACACGAAACACTCAGATGGTTGCTCTGTCTTTCGCAGTGAACGCATTGCTATTGATACAGACCTTAAAGAGGTACTCTCCACTCCTAGTTCGAACAGAATCTGGATATTATCTGACAGGCGTAATGCCATCCAACATCTTTCTAACTGGCATAAGGTGAGTGATAACACAGGAGCGGCTATTTTGGAGAAACTAAAATGTATTTCATCTTCTCTCGAGAAATCCATCTACAATGGGTTCCTTCGCACGTTAGCATCGCGGGCAATTAGATTGTTGACGCCCTAGCAAAAGATAGCGTAGCTCAATCCACTATGAACTCGGCCCCTCTCACCTATTCAGAACTGCACTCCACCTACATCAACAACAAGCAATCAACTGTTTCTCCTGCTCATCACTGTGGTATGAGGCTAAACACCCTGGTGGCTCTCTTTCCCTGCAATGCAGCAGGCAGTAACAAACTATTCTAACTCGTTTCAGGAGTGGCCACCTCCGAACTTTGACTTTCAAGGATGGAAACAAAGCTTTTCCGACTCGTGTTAGGTGTTCTGCCAGCCAGGCATCTCCAGAACACATTCTTGACTGCCTGGGGCTTTCAAAACAAGATCTTTATAAAGACCCTCTAATGGTGTTGGACTTTTTGAGAGTGAATGAGATCATGGACTTGGTCTAGCTTGGCTGGACATGGAGATGAACAACAACAGACGACAATTCCTGCTTAATCAGCTTTACTGATAATCGTTTGTAAATTAAATGACTTTAATATATAGTACTTTTCTTTCTCTGTCATAAATATATATATACCATATTTCATTAAACTCTGTCCATTACTTTAAAAACTCGACATAATGTGCAAATTCTCTAATTTTGCGCACAAGCATATTTAAATTGCATAGACTAATAGAAATTCAGGAGCAAAGTTTTAGTTGCTTCACATTTTGTGCTTCGAAAAATAATCAACAGCCTGTTCATTCTGCCAAACTACATTTCTTGCTGAAGAAACATATTTCCCACAAACTAAAGGCGATGCACGTTAAATCTGTCGAGAGCTGAAATATCCTCCCGTTGGTGTGGTAGTTAGGAGAGGGGTGGGTGCCATCTCAGGTGTCGTCCACATCACTTGACCATGGTTCAAAATGACGTGGTCCGTCGCTAAAAGCCCTCGTGTAGCTAAACAGCGTGACGTTAATATTCAATCAACCCACAAACTAAAGAGGGGGAAAAAGTGTAATAACCAAATAATGAACTATTCATAAACATTAGTTTAAACATATATGCTTAAGATAAGATTTTTTTGTTGTAGAATTAAAATATTTATTCACAGGAAAATTTAAACTACGATTTAAAATTAATAATATATTACCACGTTAAAAAAAATTTTTTTTTTCTAAATATTTTTCCTAAATTATACCTTTTTTCTGTTGAAAGTATCTGATTACTGCAAAAAAGTTAATTGAAGGATAATCTTATAAATTAAATGTAAAACAAATACAACTGACTAAATACTAACAATATAAAATTTCTACAGAAAAATACATTTTGTATTTTATAGTAGTAAATGTTTTATTAAATGTGTAATTCAAATGATATAAAGTAACAGTGTGATTTCTGCTGTTGCAGGTTATCCTCAAATAAATTATATTAGGTTTGGGTAAGATATTACTTTTAGCAGAATGCAAGCTGAGTTGGAGTCATCTGCCAAATGTGTGGTTTCTAAGCGAGTCTTTAATGTTATTCATCTCTTAAAATAATTATTTGCAGGCATAAGTCGATGAAAACATGGTTAAAATAGAATGAACCTGCTTCTTCAAACAGTTAAACGTATTTGGAATAGAATTTAATGTTTCCAAAATTTCGTTACTGCCATTTTTACTTATATTTCTTGCTAATCTTTCTGTTTCAATTCTTTTTCCTTGTTTCAATAAATTTTTGAACCCATATTGAACTATACTAGAAATCAATAGGTTACATTTCAAGTTCTTCAATTTCCAACGTCGAATTGGGGCAAGTTCAGCTTATGAAATGATGTAACATCAGGGTACATAATAAACTTGAGCGTTTCTGATAATTCTTTGAACTGAGAGAATCTCACTGAAAATTCCTTAGTTGAAGAATCAATCGCGGTGGATCGTTTTGATCGGTGGCGTACCCAAAATATTGTGCCACGTGCCATCAATGGCACGCGTGCCAATGGTTCGCCATCCCTGATCTAGGTCTTCGCCGGAAATCGAACCCAGGCCCTACGGCACAACAGTCAGTGGCGCACACAAGGGGGGGGGGGGGCCGGACCCCCCCAAAGCCGTTGATTTTTTTTCGATTGATTATAATTCTAAGTATATAGTACGTAAAATATAATTAAATATTTGTTATTAATGATTAATTTTATTAATTAGTGCTAATTATTTATTCAATAATTAGTTTTTTATTGTTATTTGTTCCCGAAAATCGACAAAATCAAAAGGAACATGTGAAGAAGAATGGTGAACTTTCGACCCTGGACCCCCCCTTGAAAAATTCCTGTGTGCGCTACTGAGCGGCACTAACCACTATACAGTATAGGCGGTAAAAATTTTTACAAAAAAGCATCAAGGCATAGGTTTTTTTATAAAAAATTATAATACATTTACATTTAATTCAGTAAAATTGAAAAATTATTTAATAAAGTAAATATTTATATTTTTGGCGTTAGTTACGGTGATTATGAAATTGATAAGCAATTTCAGGCCAAATACTTAAAAAAATAAAATTGTATTAATACATAAAGTTTATTACTATATTAATTTAAATGGAACTATTATGCACTTACAATCTATGTTTCCGAAATCTTGTTTATATTTGTAAAATTATAAAAATAAAAGAAATCTTATAAAACGCATTCCCCCTAATTTTCTGACAATATTTTTAGTTAAATTATTCTTGTAAAATTTTTAGAGTGCAATTTTTTTTAGCGTATTTGTTATATTGCATGCTATATATTACTGAAAAATATAAGGGGACTGAAAGGAAAATCATTTTTTCGAAAAGGATCACTACTGATAAAAGTATGGATAATGTATGTTTCTCAATAATACAAACAAATTGCATGACAATAATACCAACAAAAAGACCCATGATGGGTTTGATAGATGTTAAATTTGTAGAGGCTCAATCTTGTTGGCATAGTGGGGAAAGAAAGGGGAAAACTCAGGTGACGTCCTCATCATTCGTCCGTGGTGAAGAATAAAATGTATGCGCATGCAAAACGAATGCATTACAATTTCCTTTTCTCTGGGAAATTTTTTCTTACTCTCTTGATGTCAGAACTTCCTGGTGATTTCTATATTTATGTTATTAAAATTTTCTTTTTGTCTTTCGCTTCTTTCCTTTCTCAAAAGAGAAACACAAATTTGTTTTATAAGTGCAAAAGCAAATAAAAACATCACGATTATTATTATTATTATTTTTGAAATAGAATGCGTCAAAGAGAAAAGTGTCGTGGAAGACATAAGCAATGGTACAAGAGAATGCACTCATATTTAGAATAACCAATACCAAAAATCTTTAAGTATATCGCAGTTAACAAATAATTTTAACTAAAATTAACGAGTCAAAAAGAGAGGAGGAAAATCAAAATATTTCTCTCCTGTAGTTCACATTTTACCTTATAATTAAATTTTTAAAAAATTACCAACTATCGTAAAATTCGGCATATCACGCGCACTTTTAGCACAAAAAATAAGAACGAAATTTAAGGGGGACGTTATACGCCGGGTACAAAAAATGATAGCTTTAAAAATAAAAAAAGAAATGAGCTCAAAAAAATTAGACTTCTACTTAGATTGGAGTACTGTTTATTTTTAAAAGAAATGACATACTTAATGAATTTAAAGGGTTGTAGTTCTAGAATTACACTATCTATGATTTAAAAAAAAACCACCCTAATTTTTCAAAAACCTAAGATAATACCTAGAGTAAACCATTTCAAAACAAAAAGCATTGTATATATACAGTTTAAGTTCCTTCGTAAAAAAGGAGGTGCGCGTTATACCGCGAATGTACCTAAAAATTAAAAAATGCAGCTTGAAAGTATAGATGAGTGTTATGCACCGGATTTTACGGTATTAAAAAACCTCTAATCCTTATATCCAAATAATACTCACTGTTCACTTTAGTGATTAATAAAGCTTGTTTAGAGTAATTTCATAAATATTTTTCAGTTAAAATAATATAAAAAAAAGATAGTTCCCCCCCCCCTCACATTGTATATGTTGTACTTTTTTTAAAAACTGCAAATAACTGCTGATATTTATGTAAGAAACTAGTCCCAACTTTCCTAGGAATGAAGGGACTTAAAGTACACGTTTCTTTCTTTCTTTTAACTCCCTACAATTTCTAAGAAAACTACATTTCTCGTTCACAACCCACCAAACGAGTCATAAATCACCATTCGTCAATGGAACATACCGAGAAATTTCATGTATCCATCCGCAAGAAGGCGGAGTTACAAGTTTATTTTCCCCCTCTTTCCAAATGTGCAATGTTGACTTAATAATTACTCGCAAAAAATTAATTTAAAAATTTTAAAGTATGCGTGTTTAAAAGAGCATAAAAAAGGAAATTTTTCCTGTTTTTATCCGATAATTTAAAATATTTTTTTGATCGTTTTAATGCATTAGATATGAATTTTCAGATCTTTAAATAATACTTCAAAATACTTGGAAAATTTTTTTTAAAAATCGAAATAATGGAAGAATTTATTTATTTATTGTTGCTTTCTTAGATGCATTTTATTCCATGTAATTGAAAGCAATCCCTAGATGTAAATATACGAGAAAGAAACTCCATAGGATTAATATTACGCTCGAGATTTCGTGGTGGCGTATCAACGGGACCCTTAATGGATCGTGCAGCCACGTCACGAGCCCTTAGTCAAGAATTGGGGTCATTTGCAAGACAACAAGTGTCTGAACAAACAATTCGACGACGTTCTCCGCAGCATGGACTCTCAGCTCGGAGACCCTTGATGCTGCATCACAGACAGGAGAGTCTTCAATGGTGTAGTCAACGACGAGCCTGGGCTCATGAATGGTGAGGCGTCATTATTTTAGATGAATCCAGGTTCTGTTTACAGCACCAAGATTGTCGCATCCATGTTTGGCGGCATCGTGGTAAATGCACATTGGAAGCGTGTATTAGTCATACTGACTGATGGTATGGGGTGCTATTGGATACACGGCTCGGTTACCTCTTATTAGCATTAATGGCACTTTGAACAGTTCACGTTACATTTCTGGTGTTACGACTTGAAGTTCTACCCTGTATTCGAGCCGTGTGAATCCGTACGTTTCAACGCGATAATGCACGACCACATGTTACTGGTATTGTACGGACCTTCCTTGATACGGAAAATGTTCGGCTGTTGCTCTGACCTGCACGTTCACCACTTCTCTCACCAATAGAAAACATCTGGTTGTCAAGCGACTGACTCGTCCCCATACGCCAGTCACTACGGTTGATGAACTGTGGCATCGTGTTGAAGCTGCATGGGCATCTGTACCAGAACATGCCATCCAATCTCAGTTTGGATGCAAGTGCTGTTATTACTACCAGAGGTGGTTGTTCTGGGTACTGATTTCTCAGAATCTATGCACCCACATTTCTTTAAATTTAAACACGTTATTTCCAGTGTAATATATATCGTTTTGTTATCTGCATTTCTTCATGGGGTAGCAATTTTAATGGCCAGTAGTGTATTAAAAATTTAGCGAGAAATTCTATCAATCAAGGAATTCCATATATCAATTTTGCTATCCAAGTGGTGCTGGTTGGAATTGCGGGATAACTTATTTTCTTTTTGTAATTGTAACGGTTAGTGTTAACAAATAACAGTAGAACAGCGACTATTTTATGGGTGAAACCAATTTTCAAGCAAAGAATAATTGTTATTTCAAGACGATTGAGATCTTGCCTGTTTCGAAGAAAAAAAAAAACATGTATCAATAACTTGTTTAATTTGTCCTGAAAATGCTATATTTAAAAAATATGATTTTGCTCGTTACTATACCACTAAGCACAAATCCTTCAAAGCCTCTTTTTTTTTTTTGAGGATCGCTTTTAAGACGAGATAAATTGGCTTTCTTAAAAAAATTTTGTGGCAGCAGCAAAATATTTGGGGGTGGGGACTTGGAATCATTGCTGAAAGGAAATCGAAATTATTCCATAACAAGGTAAAAAAAAAATGCATTAAACCTTTTTTTTTTTCGTGAGAAGAGTTTGATGGAGTTTATAAAATGAAACCCCCAAAGATGTTAATATTTTGATCAATTTCTGCATTTTAAAAAGAAACCCCCCATTAATCCTCATGTTGCGACCCGACTGAAAAAAAGATTGAGTCTCAGTGGCTTTAACTGTTTATATGTTAGACATTCAGTTCTTTTAAACACAGTTAAGGCCCCCGTTGATACGCCACCACGAAAGCCCGAGCGTAATGTTAATCCTATGGAGTTTCTTTCTCCTATATTTACATCTAGGGTATTGCTTGCAATTGCATGGAATAAAATGCATCTAAAAGGCCGAAAAAAAATTAAATTTTTCCATTATTTCGATTTTTTTTAAAAAAATTTCTAAGTATTTTTAAATATTATTTAAAGATCTGAAAATTCATATCTAGTGCATTAAAACGATCATAAAAATATTTTAAATTATCGGATAAAAAAAGTAAAAACAGGAAAAATTTCCTTTTTTTATGCTCTTTCAAACGCGCCTACTTTAAAATTTTTAAATTAATTATTTTTGCGAGTAATTATTAAGTCAACATTGCACATTAGGTAAGAGGGGGAAAGTAAACTTGTAACTCCACCTTCTTGCGGAAGGATACATGAAATTTCCCCGTATGTTTCATTGATGAATGGTAATTTATGACTCTTCCATGGGGATTGTGTAACAGGTTTTTTTTTCTTTTCCAAATGGGGCTAGTTTTCTAAGAATCCATAGGGTATTCAAGAAACTATTTACATTTGCGCCATTCTTTGGAAGTGCAGTCCATTCTTTGAGTTTGCAATTGAAAAAATTACTGCTAATACGTCTTCTAAAATAAGTTGTTCTCTGTATTTTTATTCTATTTTTCTTAATTTTTTTTTATATACTAGACAAATTATATTTTGTTAATCACTAAAATGAACAATTAATATTTATTAAATACCTCTTGAATCTTCAGGATAAAGTGAATGAGTTTTCACATTCTTTTCTTACAAACCTCCAAAATTGAGAATCGTGTGTTTTGCCAAGCGGACTTTTCATACATCCAAAATTTCCATATTTAGCTGCCACTCCCGATGGTTTAGTTGACAATGGTATTGTGGAGGTTAAATGTCCCGCTTCTTGCCAAGACATAACTCCTGATGAAGCAATAAGCTTAAAAAAATTTCTTTTCTGGAAAATTGATAGATTCGGCCGGATACAAATAAATAAAAATCACGATTACTTTTACCAAGTACAGGGACAATTACAAGTAACAGGAAAGGAATATTGCTTTTTTGTAATGTGGACAAAAAAAGGGTGTAAAATAGAAAAAATATTCCAGGATGATGATTTTTGGCGAGATAAAATGTTTAAAAAGTTGGAACCTTTTTATTTTAATTGTTTATTGCCAGAACTTACGGATCCAAGATATCCTAGATCGATGCCGATACGTGACCCGGCTTCGATTCTGGAAGCTCAGGAAAACAGGAAAAAGCAAAAAACCTTGTAAATACGTCTTTTTGCTGGATTATATAAATTAACGCAATGAACTACTGCTAATTAGGTAATGTAAATATATATGTAAATACTTTGCATCATGAAAATATGTAATTAAATCATAAAAAAGAATTTTTGTTTTT
>BMAV01015810.1:562984-574979 GCA_019973955.1 Trichonephila inaurata madagascariensis | reverse complement strand
CCCTCTACAAATTTAACATCTATCAAACCCTCTATATCATGGATCTTTTTGTTTGTATCTTTGTCTTGCTATTTGTTTGTTTGTATTATTGAGAAACTCTAGATCAGGGGTTACCAAACTTTTATCAGTAGCTATCCCTTTCGAAAAAAGGGTTTTCTTTTCAGTTCCCTTACATTTTTCTGTAATATATAGCATACAATATAACACAAATATGCTAAAAAAAATTGCCCCAAAAAGTTTTACAAGAATAATTTAACTAAAAATATTGTCAGAAAATTAGGGAGAAAACGTTTTATAAGATTTCTTTTATTTTTAAAATTTTACAAGTATAAACAAGTTTTCAGGAACATAGATTGTAACTGCATATTAGTTCAATTTCAATTAATATAGTAATGGGCTTTATGTATTGATACAATTTTATTTTTTAATATTTGACCTAAAATTTTGCTTATAATTTTCATAATTACCTAACTAACGCAACAAATATAAACGTTTATTTTATTAAACAATTTTTCAATTTTACTGAATTATATGTGTAAATGTACTATAATTTTTTATAAAAAAAATCTAGGCTTTGATGCTTTTTTGTAAAAATTTTGCCACCTATGCGGTATAGCGGTTAGTGACGCCGACTGCTGTACCGTAGGGCCTGGGTTTAATTACTGGCCAATACCTGGATAGTTGTAAATGTACAGTGCCTTTGCAGCATGGTGGGACTCTAAATAGCCATCTAGCCACAAATCATCTCGAGAGGTTGGGGGAAGAGGGGTGGGCCATATTCCCCCAGTTTATTATCATTATTTTATCAAAATTGGGGTTTGAACTTTTATTATAATATAATAAAAGATAAATGAGAAATTTTGCCAATGAAGAAGAGGAAACAACTTATTGGGGCACTTCAACAGATTTGACGTTAAAATCTGAAATTAAGTAAAAATGGCTCCTTAGTTTCAGGTTATAAACACATGCAGAATGCACAAGATTATTCACACAGCTCTAAAAATTTTAATACCAATCAGAACAATGTGTTTCTCAACGTATGGGGAGACAAAACGAAGGTGTGAAAACAAATTAGACAAAATATGAAATGCGACAGCAAATAATTTGCATAGACTCAATTGCAAATAATTTAACTTTATTTTGCAACACCTTTTTAATTTTTATTATAATATAAATGAAGAATATTAAAACACACATTTTATCTTTGTATATATATACTTTCTATTAGATTGTGAATATTCTATTGTTTTTACTGCCTTGGGTTCCACGAGATAATTTTATACTCGTCAGCACAATGTCTAGCAAACCTAAATAGTTTTCTAATGGAAAATGCACCTTTTTCCATTTGTGGAAAAAAACACGTAAAACGGAGAGGAGAAAGAACTTATGGGCGTATCAACACATTCGATGTTGAAATCTAAATTTAAACAAGAGCAGTTCCTAAATTTTTTATTACAAACTCTCTCACGTAAAATACACAGTACATCTCACACAGCTATAAACATTTTAATGTCATTCGGAAAATTATGTTTAAGTGAAATATATTTTTCAATGTGAGTTGATACAAAAACAAATTAAACTCAGAATACGTTAATGTGATTGCATTTAATCTCAATAGACCTAGACTTCGACAGTTTGTGTGAAAAAAAGATCATTGATTCATTGCATTATTATTATTAAATTATCTATGCATGTATAGATGAAAAATAATAAAATCAATAATAATTCATTCCATTTTTTTAAAAAAATTTTAACTCCAATAAATGTTTGTAATGGGGGTTTAAATCTAATATAAATATATATAATCTTTACATGCAGCCCGCAGGATTTAATGTTTTTCTGCAAGGTCATTTGGTTTGGCCATCCCTGTTCTAGTATTCATGACCTTTTTTGAACTTGGAGTCTTTAGTCCTTCACAAACTTGAGAGATGGGGGAAGAGAGCAATAAAAGAGGGGTCAGTTGGTTTCATATAAACGTTGTCACAGACTGTAAAAGTCAAACTGGAACCCCACTAATCGAGAAGAATGCAGAAGCTCTCCTTATCTTTAGTTTTGAACAAAAGTAGAAGGGGGGGGGGGAGAGGGGTTTTTTTAACTGTTGGGAACGAACAGAAGCCATCCCTAAACGTGAAAAAGGGGAAGATTCTAAAAGTGATGTCATTTTCTTTCATCATGACAGCTGTCAGAACTTAATCATCAGAAAGTTGAATAAAGTAAGCGAAATTTTGGAAGAATAGTATTATTAAAAAAAATGTTTATTTCAAAATCGAGAAAATAATGGAAATTTAAAAAGAAAGGCATATAATTCATCTTTTATGAAGGAACTATTTACCTTCGATCATTACGACCAGTACGACACGAGTACGTCGCCCTTTCTTTGGACACGCCCAATCCCCCCTCCCAGAAGAGGGCGCTTTTATCGTTTTCGAGTTTCGATTTCTGTCTAAGGGCCTCTTAATATCGGTTAACATGAAACTGAGGGGGATTGAAATATTTTTTCGTATTAAAAGATACTGCAAAAAAAAAAGAAAACCATATTAAACAAAATTAAGTTTATTAGATTGGCCAAAAATTATGGACAGTACTGGTCTAGATATTTTATCCAAATTAGTTAGGCTCGCGCGCGGTCAGAGGAAACAAGTATGTCTCCAGTGGATTCCATCACACGTGGGTGTGCTTGGGAACGAAGCTGCTGATGAGCTGGCTGGTAGGGGTTGTGATCTCTCTAACCCCAGTTCCACTGTTTTAACCCATTCGGAAATTCCTTCCTTCCAAAGAAATAAAATGAATTTGACTTGGCGAAACCCTCCTGCCCACCACTGGTACGCAGCTAAGAGTCCTGGCCTATCTATACAGTGCAGGAGTTCCAGGGCTCATCAGACGGTCTTGGCGCGCTTTAGAAGCGGTCACCTGCGTAATATGACTTTTGTGCAGGGGTAAAGTCTTTCTTTACCTGTCTCTGCTCATCTTCTGGGGCATTTCCCTGCGACAGTTGTATGAACAGCAAGACCTGGTGTGTGACACTATTACGCGGAAAGGTCAAATGAAGTTGGTGTAGGCT
Source organism: Trichonephila inaurata madagascariensis (assembly GCA_019973955.1). Lineage (NCBI taxonomy): Eukaryota > Metazoa > Arthropoda > Arachnida > Araneae > Nephilidae > Trichonephila > Trichonephila inaurata. The sequence goes on along the minus strand of BMAV01015810.1, from coordinate 571,918 downwards.
TTCCTGCTCCAAGGGGATTGGAAACAACACAACAAGTTTATTAGAGTACTTTATTTACATATATATATTTAATAAAAATAAATGAAACAAAAACACTCACAAAAACTTAATGAAATCAAACACAAAATTTAGCGATACCAAAATCTTAATTGATTTCCGTTTTCATCTCCTGTTTTTGATCAACAGCCTTAAGAAGCCCCATCTTCATTTTAAGCGAAATAGAAGTTTGGCCATTGTGCTCATAATAAAATACTTTTAAAGCAGGAAAACTCCCTGATTTTTACTCACACTGTGATGCCCTCGTCACTGAATTCCAAATCCAACTGATGCGATGTTTTGTGGGGTGAAAGTCGCTAAAATTGGCTCAAGTCCCAGGCTATATTCCGAGGATATTTCAAAGACAAGTTAGTCTCCTTTCATTTCACACCCCTCTCAAATCTTGCCTGCACGCTGCTGGTGTTTTGTTCATTCCCAGAAGGAAAATTTTTCATGTTAGGTGAGTTTTGTTTTGTGTTAAGAGAAAAAAAGCATAGTAGTTTATTGGGACCATTGTATTATTTCATGTTTATTGATATTTCATCTTAAACATTTTTGCGCTAAGTGTATTTCACTGCATATAATTTTTTTGTTCATTTTTATTTGAGTTATACATCCATTTAAAATAAATTAAAAAAAGGTAATAAAATCTTTATGCTTACATGAAATTTTGCATTATTTCAAATGATATAAACTGCTAAAATAATAGATTTTCTGCATTGTTTTAAGAGAGAACATATTTTACAAATCTCAATATTTTGATACATATATCTTAAAATTGTTAATAAAAAAACCAACAATTATGCTTTCTTAAAAATATTTTACTCTTACTTTAAAAAATTAAATTTTTCCACAACATTAATTTTCTGTAATTAGTTTATTCATTGTATAAAAATGTACACAAGTATTTAAAAAATATATACTACAAATAATTTTGAACAAAATGATACTAAACTATATTACACAGTTATCAAAATTTTAATTTTGAAGTAACAATGAATAGCAAAAAAAAAAAAAAAATATATACACTTATACCATTCAGCAAACCATTTAATGAGATAAACAAATAAAACTCAAAATTTGACATAACATTTTATTTTTCACTCACAAAAACAAATAAGATTAAAAGGCATACATATATTTGGATAAATAATTAAATCTAATAATACAAAAATTTACAAGTTAATGAAGTAAACAATTTGCTTGAAAGTATCAAAATTCTTACAGAAAAATTAAGTAATATTCAAGAAAATAGCTTTTTTGAAAATTTTTATTTTTGAAATTAGAAATATATACAAAGAAAAATCTCCAAGCTAAACACATTTAACTCAAATATTTATCAGATATCTTCAATAAAGTACAACATGAATTATTGCACCACATAATATTCAGCTAATTGACACAATATACTACAGCTGACTTTGGGTGCACAATAAAATATTTATGTACACTTGAATTCACAATTGCTTTTAATTCTGACTAAAAATTAGGATTACTTTTCCCAGAAAACCTACTTCCCATACAAATTCTTTCAAATAACATTTCATACGAAAGCAATACTGATAGTCACAAAAGCTGTAATGTTAAATTCAAAGAAAATTGCAGATGTTCCAAATTATATCCACTTTTTCTGTTAAAAATTGTAATTGCAATTTTTGTCAAAAAAAAACAAAAACAAAAAATTCCAAAAAGCAGATAGCCTTTTAGCTTTATGCTTTAAAATTCTCTGTAAGCAGAATTTATTTCGTAAGTGAATAATGTATATAATTCGATTCAAGTATATAAATAAAAAATAGTTTTACTTCCAAAATTGTTTTCCCTGTTGAACAAAGTTATCATTTTATTAAAACAAAATGTGCTTTCTTTTACTACTTCTTTCTTAGGTCTAAAAGAAACATATGAAAGAAATACAAGAAAAGTATGCCTTCCTCAAATTCAATTTCAAGCGATCACACACAACTTCCCTTTTAATGAGAAATGCTTTTTCTCCTTTCTTTTGTAATGTTTTCTAAATATATTTAAAAAAAATAATATATATTATAATCATAAAATATTTGTACAATAAACACTAAAGGCTCTTCATTTCTTTATTTTTAATAAGCTTTTTCATCTTTATTTGTCACTGTAATGCAAGATACCAATATAATTCCTTTTATGCAAATAGCCTATTTTATTAGCTTTTGAAGGTCTACAGCAAGTACCCAGACTATCCTACATTTCCTTATTTGTCAAGCTTTAAGAGAATAGCTGAAATACTTTTGTATATAAGTTGCATAAATTATTTTTTAATAAAGTTTCAATTTCTGTTAAACACCACAAAGATTTTTTTTAAACCAGCAAAATAAATATTTTTTTCTATGGCATTTTAGTAGAATTATGTTGAGAAAAGAAGTTCTGATCAGTAGAACATTATAAATTCCTCAAAATAATTTGTTTCATAACAGTCTTAAATACATTTTCATATGAAATATTTTTAAAAAATGTAATTTAAATGCATTTTAAAATAAATTCAATTTCTTCCCCTTAAATAAAAAACCACTTCAAATAAATAATGGAGAATCCAGGTGCTCATATAAACACTTTATTATACCTAACTCTAGATTCTACTTATAAAAAAAAAAAAAAAAAAAAAAAAAAAAAAAAAAAAAAAAAAAAAAAAAAAAAAAAAAAAAGACACTTAAAATGTTACAAACTATCACATTAGAAAACTATAGCTATTATACAGGCTCACAGCTAAATGCTTCATTTTCATGAATTGTAAATATTAAAGCAAATATAAGTCAAACAAATAATTCTTCATCAAGCCCGAAATTTTGGGTATTTGAAAGCAGCCACTCTTCACACCAAATTTCAAGGAAACACTTTCATATAAAATTCATATATTAAGATATTGAAGTTAAGAATTTATAAAAATGAAAGCATTAAAATTACATCATTTTTAAGAAGAAATTTTTCAAATCATTAATTCACATTACTAGAGTTAATTATTATTTCAGTTATATTTATAATACATAGATATATTTAATATGACCATAGTTGAATATTTGATACAGAAGCATTTTTATGTTTTAATTCATAACTAATAAATTTTCATTTATACCAGGTAAGTAGAAAAGTACTTGCAATTGCTATTAAGTTTTATAATATACAAATTTTATTCACTAAGCACAGTGATAGCAAACATTTTCATTTGCAATCAACACATCAATTGGTAGCAACAATGAATATTTTTATGGTCAGACAAATATAACAGCATGTGCATCACAGTTTCAGAAAACATTCACTAAACTTCAGCAATTTTCAATTATGCACTACTGATAATAATTCTGATATTTACCAATTAATAATTATAGTCAATATGAACACTTTAATCCAATCAAAACCCTAGTCCAATATCATCATTACTTAAAATATTATCATTGATATTTTCTACATTTTCTCATTTTTTTCACTTAACTTAAATCATAATTATTTTTCCTGTATTAGCTTCTTGTAAAAAAGATATAAAACATTAAGAAAGGCATTGATGTTGCTACAAAAGAAACCATAACCACTACTGTTTCTAGCAATTACAATTATTAAAATGATACAATATAAAGGTTATTAACTGCTAAATAAAGAAACATAACAGATTCTACACTATAAACATTTAAAGTAAAACAGACAAATTTATCACAAAAACACATATAATCTTAGTTTAAGAAAAATAACAGTGCAATACTAAAAAAATTGAAAAAACTTTTAAATCAATCAATTAGGAACTCTAGTTTAACTCTAAAAAAGAAAATAAAGCTGCTTTTGAAAAATTTTTTTGTTATAATTCAACAGTAATGAGACAGTAAGAAAATAAAAGCAGAAAAATAAATTGTTTCACCTTTACTGATACATGCAAAAGTTCAAGAGTTATGAACTATTTTTAAATTAATTTTTGAATTAAATAAAATCACAAGAACATATCAGATAACTGATATCCATATACTTTCTTTAAATAATGAGGACAAATGAAATTTTAAAAAATACATACATTTCAAAATAGTATGTAAAGTGTTTTTTCAATACACTTCAGACCAAGGTACGTAAAAGCTAAATCAATCGATTTGAAAAACTTATCAAAACTTTATGGACAGATGTACAATTATTAATTTGCTTTATCTTTGTTTAGCTAAAATAGATTAACTTACAAATACTTTTCAAAAATATTCTGAACCAACAAAAAATTTGATATGTAGCAGTTAAAGGGAACATATGGAACAAAAGGTGTGGCAACACACACAAAACACATCAAATTCTGGTTTATACCAGTTGTTGATATTATAAATGATGCTGTTTTCAGATATTGTCAACTGGTTAGCATAAATTTAGTGCTTTTTTTTCCTGTTGTATTATTAACTTATTGCTTATAGGAGTTATGAAGCAAAACATGGTAAAAGGTTAAAAATATTCCAAATTCTGATTGTTAATATTATAAATAGGTAAAGTCAATACAACTCCATTACAATTTTTAAATTTTTATCATTAAGTTTGTAATTAATTATATTTCATAACATCAACAATGTTCATACTGGCAATTACTCAAAAGAGCAGTCACCAAACTACGGTTCCTATATCGGATAAATACTGGAAATTCTGACATTTTTGATAATAGATTAAAGGTTTGTTCCGTTAATGTGAAATTACATGACCCGAACTTGAAATACATTTTCAGATCTAAAAACTTTTCCTATATTAATATAACCTCTTATAATCATAATGCATGTATCCCTTTAATGCACTGCATTTTTAAAACTGAGAAACAATCTGTAAATAGGCCACTTTTCACTTTAACATATAAAGCTTAGTATCACACAATAGGAGACAAAACATGGAACACATTTTTTACATATGAATTACTTTTAAAAGTTTAAAGCACAGTGAAATATGGCTATCAACTTGTGAAATCAAATGTAATTTGCATACAGTTATCTGAAAAAAAAAATTTAGAGCATGGACCCCATGCTCTAAAATAAGATGATAAACTTAACGTAGTAAATGTCAGTGATCATTATACATTATAATTTTAACTTAAGATATTGCAGAAATACTTTAATCTCCAATAAATTCTTATATTTTAAATTACATATTACTTATGCCGTAATATTAATATTAGGGCAAACCCTACAGCATATAACTCCAAATTTTCACAGCAGATATCAACAATTATTGACATTTAATTGAATTAATTTTATAACAAAATGGACAGATTGAACATTAAAATTGAAATAATTTACATTACTTTGTACATAAATAAGCAGTTAAAAAGGGAATAAATAATAGTTACAAAGTGACAAATCATAAATATTTAACCCCAAAGTAAGGTGGAAAAGACATTGAATAACTTTTAGAATATAATTACTATTATATAGACTTTGAATTTATAGTATTATATACTGATATTTCCTATCAGATAAGAATTTTATACAATATTTTAAGGAATAACATAGCTCAAAACAACAACAAAAAAAAGAAAAGAAAGAAAGAGTCAAAAACTAGATAAAAAAATACAGCTCTAACAAAACATGCATTAGTTCTTTGATTTTTATAATAATCCCTCCCATTTAAATCACAGAAAATGCCCTTCTCTTTCAGTACTCTTATTGAAAGAGATTTCTAATTTATTAATTTCTGTAATTAATCCACTAAATTTTAAATAATTATGTGAGTAAATTATAACATATTGTTTTAAAAGAAAGTGTTTTTCTAACTGAAATATATATTGATATTTTGTTCAACTATCAGAAAAAAAGGAAGTTGTGAATACTTTTTTTTGGACTCCTACATACTGTTTTAATAGTTGGCACAGAAAAACTGAAACAATTTACATAAAATGCAATAAAATTTAAAAAAAAACAAACCCTCCTTTAGGATTTTTTAAGGCATTCTTATCAAATATATTATGCAAGTTTAATATGTTTCACTCCAAAATTACTTGTTGAAGGCTCACAAAGTCTTTTGTTCAATTCAGCTCTAAATCTCGGAATATTACTTCTGGTAGGCAGCTGCACAGTGGAATGCTTAACAGGATCATAAAATGCTAAAATGAAATTGAATAAATCATTTTTGGACATATATTTAGCAATAATAGGATTAATATCAAGGTTTAAGAAAATTTTTTGCTCTCCATTTTGGTCTTTCTTCGAAAGAAAGATTTCTACTGTACGTAGGACTTTAATCAAACTTGATACTTCCAATTTACTTTTTAATGTTTCTGATATAACATCACAGTAAATAGGATAGTTATTACTGGCAATAATTCCAAGTGATCTTTCAGTAAACAATTTCATACTTTCTTCATCCGTATATAAAGATTCACGAGGTACAACTTCGGACAAAACCACTTGAAACAGGGTAGTTTTATCATTTACTTTGTCTCTTTTCATCCTCAGCAGTTCAGCACTGCAATCACTCAAATACCTCTTTAGAGCAAAGTAGTTTTTGTTTCGATAATATGCACGCAAGTCAATAGCTTTTGCAAAACTGTCATAGGATTTCTTTAGCAAGGTGTACTTAATTAATATTTTTGCACAGGTTGAATCATCATTCATCACAGCATTATCTATAGGCGAAAGGCGGTCATCCAATTCAAAGCTTTCGAAATTCTTGACGCCAATATCTGCTCCATACATTATTAACAACTTAATTACTTCCACATTTGGACGGTTAGTTTTCACAGCGTAATTTAGAGGTGTGCAACCATCACAGTCTTTGGGATCTATATCAGCTGCATGTTCCAGAAGTGCCTTCACTACTTCTGGATGTTTACCATCAATAACAGCTGAATGGAGTGGTGTTTTCTCAAACAAGTTTCTGACATTAACATCTGCACTATATCCTAAGAGATCACGAGTGATTCCGGCACTTTTTGTCGTGTGAAGCATTGTATCCAGGTTTTGATTGACAGTGTGATTAATATCGGCACCTGTTGACAAAAGAATTTTAATTTCATCGCAATTCCTTTCATTGACAGCCCTTTCTAATTCTTTGTTTTTATTGCTGGTTCCAGTCCTATAAAACGTACTTAGGAAACTCATTTTGTTCGCATTCAAATATGCTGATTAGCAAATTTTTTTAGAAAATGATATAATCTCAACACACACAACGAACAGAAAATGGATACTCAAAACATAAACTGGAGAAAACAGCTACCAGTAAAACATTTAAAATCATTTCACTTCTATTCAGTTTAATGACGTCAATTTAATGAAAGAGACCCGTATTTCCGGGTATATTACGTCACATACCTACCGTAAAATCCGGCGTATAACGCGCACTTTTAACACAAAAAACAATATCAAAATTTAGGGGTGCGCGTTATACACCGAGTATAAAAATGAGAGCTTTAAAAAAAAGGAGTATTAAAACAAATTTAGACATATATCGAAATACTGTTTAGTTAAAAGAAATAACATACCTTATGAACTTTCATTGTTGGATAACATAAAAAGGCATTCTTTTTTGACCATTTTAAAGCGAATAAACGTACACTGTTTCTTGTTACAATTAATCCATTCAGGCGATTTTCTAGGACCCAGTTAGTAACACTTTCTTCTAGAATAGGCCATTTCGTTACTCCTTTACTTAAAACACATTTCTTCTTTGACATGTTAATTATTATCATTTCATTTTTTCCCCCACTCCCTTATGAAGCTTTCGCCAATATCAAACATGCTTGCTGCAGCACGATTTCCATTTTATTTTGCAAATTGAATTACTTAGATCTTGAAACCGGCACTGTGTTTTGCTTCGTTTACCAGGACCCATCTTTACTGATCGCTGTTTGAAGCGTATTTAATATTATTCATAGTATTGAATATACTACAGACAGCGCGCGTAATAAGTCTCAGGCTTGTTCTAATTTATTTCAAAATTAATCGTCCCCCTCGTACATGACATGAAAGGTGAAAAAGGAATCAATGTTTATAGAAAAGCGTGGGAAAAATCCAGCCATGGCGCTGATTCGGTCCCCCTCCCTTCTTAAGCTTAAGGATTGTATAGTTCTAGAAGTATACTATTTTTTCAAAAGAGAGTCTGGAATGATTTATCCAATAAATAATGACTTCAAAACAAAAGAAAATTGCACACGTACATTTCAAATTTTTTTGTAAAAAAGGAGGTGCTCGTTATACGGCGAATATACCTAAAAATTAAAAAATATAGCTTGAAAGTATAGGTGTGGGTTATAAGGCGGACTATACGGTATATTAAATAAATTATAGTTTAAAAAAAAACTAAAAAATACTCTTTTATGTTAGATCAAACTAAAAAGTACAAAAACAGTTCTTAACATAAGAATAAAATGCGAAAAGATAAACTGGCTGATCCTTAAATAAAACCAATCATAGAATTCAAAGAGTCGTCTGACGAAAAGCCCAGCTGGTAAGACATCCCCCCTTTCCATCCTAAAACGAAGCGTTACTGGGATCTTTGTGACTCTCTCCATCCGAAAGGTGATATATATGGAAAATGAGTCTAACGAAGGAAAAACATTCAGGTGGCAATTAATACTCCCAAAGACGAGAGTTTGAACAGTCCTTAAGAAACTCCATGGCAGTCCAACTGGATGTCATTTTGGTGTTATGAAGACCCTGCAAAAAGTCGGAGAGCACTTCTACAGGAACAATGTGCGGAGTGACGTTGAGAAGTGATGTTGCACATGTGATCCTTGTGCAGCACGTAAAGGACCGAGAAAACGCACTAGATGAAGACTGCAGCTGTGTAATGTGGGAAAGCTTTTGGAACGAATACCTTTTGACATTCTAGGCTAACTTCCTAGATCATCAGATGGCAACAACAACATCCTGGTTGTCATGGACTACTTCACTAAGTGGCCTGAAGCCTATCCTATTCCCGACCAAGAGGCCT
>BMAV01015810.1:536131-551403 GCA_019973955.1 Trichonephila inaurata madagascariensis | reverse complement strand
AAATGAAGCAGTGGTCAGCTTGTGGACATTCGATTCTGCTGCAAACAGAGTCGAATGGTTCGAACGCACACCGAATGATGCGTAACAGACTGAATCTGTTGGGCTATTGTTCGTGATGTAGCTGCGCGATCCTCCACTGCCATGCGCACAATCCGCCTGTTATCACGGGCAGTGGTGCAACGAGATGGGTGAGATTGGCCCCATCGGTCCATCGTTTCCTCCTGCATCCAGTGATTTCAAATCTGCATCACAGTTGATTGGTTTCGTGGAACACGTTAACCAATTTCTGTGAAGAATAATCTGCAATCCCTATAGGCCACTTTTCTTCTTCGGTCGAATTCAGAAACTTGGTCAAAAGACGCTCGATGTCTTACACGAGGCATAGGCAAACAGCTTACGCGAAAGAAAAAAAAACGCACGAAAAAACAATTGCCGTACTTCTCGCCTTATATAGCCCTTGCGGGTGGCGCTACTTTCGCCCGTGACTTCCGCCGGCACTATAATGCTAATGATTGACATATTTCATCGCCGTCAACGCATGATGTAAATATCACTTGGTTTGTATACTTTATTCAGGGTGTTGCATTTTGTGTGGCCAGCAGAGTGTAACGTATTTCTGTAAACATAATATCTGGATGTCAGAAAGCATTAATTAAAAGAACCATCAAATATTTTTTGGTCAAAAAAGGCTTGATCAAAAAAAGATCTTTTGTGTGTGGGGTGTGTGCTTTTTCATGCTGTTACTTGACACAGTCCACTTAACAAAACCTGGGGTTAGATAATTAATATTGAGTATTAATCAATCATGCATGTATAAAACAGATTGTGTTTGTTTCAAGAATTTTCCAGTTTGGAAATCGTGAAATTGACACTTTCAACTTGTTTAGTAATGGAAAAAATCCTTATAATTAGATTCATTTCTTTACACAATATTATTAGGAATTATTATGGGAGATGTGAAATTTATTTTCCCCACCTGCAAAATTGGTTATGACATTTAATAACTAAATTAATGCTCTCTTGAATATATCTAAGATTAATGTATGCTATGCTCAGCATACATTTTACTACTGATATCTTTATGTGTATTACATTTTTTATATACGATACTAAAGGGAGTAGAGAGATAAGTGAAAAATAAACAAAAATTCACTACATCAAAGATTAGAATAAAGTAAATCATACAAGTGAAATAAATTTTACGAATTGATTCATCCACTCCATCCATACAAATAAGCTTGTACTTCCATCATTAATTATTTACTAGTTTGTATAAAAAATGATATAAAACATATTTTACATCCAAAATTTTTTAACTATTAGTGTATTACTGATGTATATACAGATTGGTCTCAAATTCATGGTACAAACTTTAAGGGTAAGTACACGACATTGTGTGTAACAATAATTTATTGTGTATGGGTGCAAGTAACACGGGGGGGGGGGGAAAAAAAAAAAAAAATAAGAGACGAAAGGAAACAAAAAAGTGTTTATTGAAAGTATCCTTGAGACAAGTGTAATGTTTACAGTAACTGTTCGGTCCACCTGCACCCACTGGCAGTTGGAGAAGATTCAAAGCTAAAAATGGAAGTAATTTTCGTTAAACACTCTACAAATGACTTATACTTAGCTCTTGTATTTTACTCAAGGTCTATCAGCAGTAGCCTGGTGCAAAAATATTAAAAAAAAAAAAAAAAAATGAGGGCCCTCTATTGGTTAGGCTTTATCAAGTAAAAAAATACAAATATGTGAATATTATAAATAAATAAAACTACTTTAACATCAACTCTTTATCATGAACATAAGAAAGCAAAACTGTGTGGGATTCCCTTCCCCCTCTTTGTTTTGGAGGAAGAGAAGGAATACCAGACATATTCAAAATCAACTTATTTATTCATCAACACTAATTCAAGAAGAGAATGTCTCAATAGGAACAATGCAAGTGGAACAATAACGAGATGCACGAATTATACGAAAACTGAACATCGACCACTTTAATTTAGAATCAATTCAATTATCTCAGTTAGCTTAACGTAACTAAGTTTAATGACCCATCGTCACTTTAAATCTTCGTCTATTTAATATTTGAAAGATTGAATAATTTGTAGTGATACCTGATCATTAGCAATTTTTCTCACCTGACTCCTGGCTTTTTTTCTCTCCTTATCTTCGGGATAGCTAGAAAACCCTGACTATATATAGCAGATTTAATTTGAATATCACCGTTTCTTCTTCAGAAGGGTTGGTTGTGAATAAACGCGAATGATAGTCCAAAGATTTCCCTAGAGGATTAGCGGAAGGTACGCGCATACATCCGTCACATTCCCCCTCCGTGAAGAAAACGTGATTTATTTGAGGGTCTTAACGACCCGATAGAAATTACGTTAAAAAACTTTAAAATCTAATCAAATATCGCCGACTAGAATTTAAATTTTAACTCCACGTCTGGCCTAGCATTTAGATACTCGAGAACACGTAAAAAACAACTAGCCTAAATTTTAATTAAGACATTCTCTTGTACATAAGAATCACTATTGTGCACCCCATTTGGCGAGAACCAAGGGAAAACCTCGTAAGGAAAAAAACTTGCTCGTGCACACCACTTAATTACCAGAAATCACTTAAAAATTAACATGTTGCTTCTTCATAATTTTTTCAAGGGTCAGCCACCCTGAAATAAAAACGGGATCAATACTGGCTCAAAAACAATACATCAATCATGACTATATATACATTGACAACATTCAACTTTCAAACGTATATCTCTGATACCAATTATTGGTATCCGACTGGTTTAAAATCATTTTCTTTAAAAAAATCGAAAATTATTTTTAGTCTATTCTCGGAGCCTGTTTAATAAGCTTTCTCAACATATCTTTCTTTTAACTCTGTGTCAAATAGAAAGAAAAAAAAATTATAGCTGTTTTTGTTTGGGGTAGTAAGTCCAAATCGAAACCGGAAGTGTGAGTTTTCGGTTGATTTTCAACCGCAAAATACGATTTTTATTCATTTAAAATATTTTAACGAATTATTTTCGTGTTTTTTAAACTTTATTTCACTTTATAAATGTTTTAATATTTATATATTGCTTTCAAATTGTCAACAGTTAAATGATTTGTAATGTTTGTTTTGATTTGAACGAATTGCTATCTTTTTGTCAATGCGTTTTAATTAGAGCTCTTTAAATCTTTTTATTAGTACTTTTATATAGAGTAATAGTTATTTTTTATTAAATTAAAATTGTCATGCCCAAAACAAGATCAGTGAGGCCAAAAGAGAAAAGATTTCATGGAAATCGTGAGTTGGAGTCTTCTAGTTCCAGTGCAAGTGCTGAAAGAGAGCAACTTCCTTTTAGGTACAGATGTTTCTAATAACAATAATTCTGAAGAATGCTGGAGAAACCGCATTATTAATTTAAAAATTTTAATGCTATTAAATTTTAATTCCATATTATGCTGTCCTTCATGGTATTCAACTGGATTATTGCTCATTGAGGACTCAAGATTTGGCTTGTGTTCCTATTTATCTTTAAAATGTAGTAAATGTTCTTTTACAAAAGGCTTTCCTACTTCTGAAAAAGTTGGGAAGAACAACATTATTAATATGTGTTTTGTTCTTGGCTTAAGACTTGTGGGTAAAGGATACACCGCAGGAAAAAAATTATGTTCGACACTTTGTCTTCCATTCATTTCGAAGTTCTCTTTTCGACAACAAGAGAAGTCAATTTTAGAACGCGTATCACTTGTTGCCGAAGAAAACATGTTAAGGGCTGCGAAAGAAGTGAGAAAAGTAAAGCACGATAAAAGCAAAGTTATAAGCTGTGGCGTGTCAGTGGATGGAACGCTTGGCAACGTCGAGGCTTTAAATGGCTGTGCAACAGTCATCCATTGCACTGTCAAAGTGTTGGATACGAAAATTGTATCTTCGTATTGCAGAATATGCAACTTGAAGAAACCAATTATTTCGAAGGAAAATCATATGTGCTCAAATTTTGCTGGCAGTTCTGAAAATATGGAGCCTGTCGGTGTTTTCAGAATGTTTGATTGCTCAAAACATCTATGAAAATTACAATATTCTGAATATTACGGTGATGGGGGTTCGAAAGCCTTTAAAGCCATGAAAAAAATATACGGTAAAGAAGTTACAAAGTTAGAATGCATTGGGCATGTGCAAAAGAGGGTTGGAGGATGTCTGCGGAAATTGAAAAAGAACATAAAAAGTCTTGGGGGAAAGGGAAAATTGACCGACAAATTGATAAATAAGTTGCAGAACCATTATGGTATTGCAATTCGAAGCAATGTTGGAATTTGGAAGGTATGCAAAAGGCTGTTATTGCAGCCTTTTTTCATTGCTGCTCTGGTAAAAACAAGCAGATGCATGGCCAATGCCCAAAAGGTGCGCGAACAGCTGGTGTAAATTTCAGAGAGCAGAATTTGTTGGAGATGCGTTGATAGAAAATTAACGGATATTCCAAATTCAGTTATAAACTCTATTAAAAAGACTTATATGGATCTTTGCGATCAAAACCTTCTAAGAAAATGTCTTCACGGGAAAACTCTGAACTACAATGAAAGTTTCAACAATGTCGCGTGTGGAGTATAATTCCAAAAGAGACCTTTGTTGAGCTACAAACACTCCGCTTAGGGGTTTATATTGCAATAATACTTTTTAATTCTGGTTTTGCTGGTCTGTTACCTCTACTTGAAAAGTTAGGAATGGAATTAGGGCCTGAAATGAAGGGATATTTTTGGTACCTTGACAATACGAGAATTGTTGATTCAACGAGGCATTTTCTAAACCAGATAAGAAACTGTCTCGTAAAAAAAGAAAGACCCTTCAAAAATGTAAAAGTTTAAAGTATGAGGTTCAGGAAGGCACTACGTACAAATCTGGAGAGTTTTAATGCCTTCCTATAAATCTTTAAAAAATTTTATTGTAAATATAAACTTTATTTTGCATTTTCTAAAGAACGTTATTTTTGTACATAATGGGGTTAACGTTAAGAATGAATGCTTTCTGCTAAAAGCTAAGGATAATTTTAGAATTAAGTTATTTTTGAATGTAATTTTATATGAAAAAAAAATTTTTTTTTAGAAATATTCTGTGTTTTTGATGTCGAACACTTGTATTTCATAATTTTATTTTAAAACGAGTTTTTTTAATAGACAGCATAATAAAACATTGAAGAATTGTATTCCCCTGCAAAAATTTTATTTGTTTTTGTAATATATATGTTTTTAGAGTTGTTAGCGAAAGAGAAAATTTTTGTAATATTTTGGCTTAAATTTCTCAATATTTTGAAAAATAATTTTTCAAAAAATTCTTTTTGCTGTATTTTGATAGTTTTGCAACATACTTGCTTAAAAAAATAACATTTAAATAATTATTTAAGTCATATTTTAGAAAATTGTCTCCGAACGCAGTCGGGTACCTTAAATATATATATGTATATACTTCCATATAAATAAACACATAATCTGGTTTTTTCCACAAAACTCCCTCTCCATTCGCGCAGCTCTGTTAGTGTTATGGTTAATATTTCCTATTTACGCCGCGTCCCCAAAACCAGATATTATATACCAATATACATGAATACATACATAAATATATGCAATTTTCAAACATACAATATTATGAACAAACAATGTAAGAAATTCTCGCGTAATAGACAACTGTGAATAGATAGCAAACAAATGTAAATAAACAAATGTTTCCCACTTTTTGGAATAAAATTTATATTTATAAAAGTTCATTTTTCGAACAGTAGGACAAATGCACACACACACACACAACTCAGTGGCAACTCGTATAATTAAAACACTAAGAAAATGAGATTTGCATCTTGCAAAAATAACCTGACTGCTTGTCAAAAAGAAAATAAATGGAAAAATACAACCCACCTTGGCTTTGGATCTTTGTATTCTTTCTGATGGATCCCCACAGAGAACCTCCAGAGACTCAAATCTCCAGCTTGGGTGGTTTTCCCACAGATCTTGGATACCTTGATTTCTCTGCTCAGAATAGACTTCTTGGTGGGTTGTTCCCTTGCTGCGTCGCTTGTATGGCTGGACTCTGGACATCCTGGATTGCTCCTGCTTTCCCCTGAACTGGTGTCAGCTCCGCAGGCCATAAGGACTTGATCTTTCTGGTCTTCCCTCAGTTGTTACGGCTCCTCGTGATGAACAGGGATTGGACTTTCTAGATTGTGTCTGTCCTTTGTTGACTTCTGCTGTTCTTGTCGGATAGAGACTGGGTTCTCTGGACAGGATATGTCTTCCATTGACTTCTGCTCTCCTGGTCCTCTTCCTTGTTGATGGCCCAGAATGAATAGAGGAGGGTACCCTCCTCTTATTGAACTTGTAGTTTCCAGGTGGCTTCTCTTGATGCAATAATCGTCCAACAACGAAGTGGGAAGGCGTCTTTTCTTCCAGTTGATTCTTTCCGGCGGCTTTTTTTTTTTTTTTTTTTTTTTTGCCTGGGCTGACACAGTTTCGTGCTTTTGCGTGCTTTATGTTCAAACTGTGACTTATATGCTCAAAAACTTCAGATATAAATTTAGGACCATTATCACTAGTTATTTTTATATGAGCTCCATAACGAGATATATAATTTTCGAATAGGGCATTTGCAATTGCTTTGATGGAGGATTTTCTCAGGGGTATAATTTCAACCCACATAGAGAAATTATCGGTGATGACCAAAATAAATTTATATCGTTCAGGTCTAGAAGCTGGGTATGGACCTTATAAATTTATTGACGCTATTTCGTTTGGTATTATATTATTATTATTGGTTTGTTACTATAGGTATTAATCAACCAGCTGGTTATGCGTTTTTATAATTTGTGCTTTGGCATAAGTCATACGTTGCAACACATATATTTTCTCATAAAGGGAAAATAACATGAATCTTTAATTTTAAGAGGTTATTAAGGTTTTCTTTTTACCTAGGTGTCCAGACATTGGCTTGTCATGGAACTCGCGCATAACATCACTCCGAAGAGTTTGCGGAATATATATATATACGCACTTAGTTCTCCAAGAGTGGTACTGTATTTCGCGTAGAATAGTGATCCGTCAATTAACTTAAAATCGTGGGATCAATTCTCGCAGATTGCCGCGCTAACTGAGCTATCCTCGGGGTTTTCTAAATATCTATAAATATATGACCTGATTCGGGGTCGTTTCTCTGTTCCTGGATTAATTGTTCCCTTGACAATAACACTAATGATCTGATAATCACACAAGATATCTCTTCGAATCAGCTATGCTTTCAACAGGGTTTCTTGACTGTAAATCTACCACCACATTTTGAGTTCCTGGGTGATGTTCCCATTCCACGTTGAAATCTGCTAGCTGAAGTGCTCACCTTATCATTCTACCGGACAAATTTTTTCCATTGGTTAATCTTATTAGCGCTGCGTAGTCTGTTATGGCTTTCACCGGCAGTGAACCGAAATAAGTGCGGATTTATTTAACGCCCAAATGACTGCTAAACACTCTCTTTCCGTAACGGTATAATATCTTTCTGCCTTAGCCAGCGTTCTGAATGCGAATGCAATGGGTCTTTGATGCTGTGTCAGAACTGTACCCACCCCAACTGCGCTCGCATCCGTAAACAACTCGAATGGAATGTTAAAATCTGGTAGTTTTAAAACCGGTACTTCTGTAACTGCTTTTTGATTTTATCAAAAGCTACTTACACTTCATCTGACCAAACGAATTGAACCTTCTTTCTTTTCATTGTATATAGAGCGGTTTGTAGAGGTCCGCGTAATCCTTAATAAATTTTTGATACCATCCTGTCATTCCTAAAAATTTCGCTACTTCCCGAGCATTTTTCAGAGGTTTCATCTCTCTGTGATTGCTTTTACTTTTGTTTCATCGGTTCAAATCCCCTCTTTGCTAATAACAAGACCAAAATATTTCAATTTTTCGCAGGCGAAATTGCACTTATTTTGATTCAAAGTCAGACCTTCTTCATGTAATAATTTAAAGACTTCTCTTAAATGTTTTACGCGGTGTGTAAACGATGGAGACGATATAATTACATCCTCCGAATAAACACTCACGTAACGACCTAGAACTAGTTTAATTGATTGATTGAATATTAACGTCGCACTGTTCAGCTACACGAGGGCTTTTGGCGACGGACCACGTAATTTTGAACCATCGTCAAGTGATGTGGACGACACCTGAGCTGGCACCCCCTCTCCTAACTACCACACCGCACCAACGGGAGGACGTTTCAGCTCTCGACAGATTTAACGTGCATCGCTGCCCTCCATGGCGGGTCTTTAGTGGAACGGGGCTCGAACTCGTGACAAGGCAAGCCACGGTCCGATACCTATACCACTCCGCTACCGCGGCCTAGAACTGGTTTAAGAATTATCTCAATGGCCTTTTGTAACTTCGGAGCCACTCCCGAGGGATCAAATGGCATGCGAGTGAACGCAAAAGTACCATTTTTGGTCAAGAAGGCAGTTTTAATAATATCCTTGGGGTTTATAGCTAACTGAAAATAGCTAGATCTTGTCCAACGTGGACATAATTTCGGTATGGGGGATATTTGTGATCAAATAATCAATTAGTGGCAAGGGATATCTAGGATATTTAGTTATTGCGTTCAGCTTGTGATTATCTATCGCGAATTTGTAGGCTTCTGGAAAATATTGGGGTAAGCCTTTTTTTTTTTTGCTACACACAAAACCACAGAAGATGCGTATGGTGACTGGAAAAGTATAATTGTACCATCACTTTATTCACGTGGTAATCAATAACTTTCTGCTTAACCCTATCATATTTATATGGTCTCGAAACCACTCGTGGTTTGTCTCAATTTCGTGATACAAAACCTTAATGCCCTGGTTTATCTGAAAGTAGTCCCCTAAAACTATTAAATAGTGTTTGTAATTCTTTTTTCTGATTACCCAAGCTTCGTATTTGAAAGATCGATCTCTGCATGTTTATATGTTATTGGTAACTGTTTGATCTGAGAATCTGGAATAACTAACGATTTTTATCGAAATCTAAAGTGTGATTTTCGTTCCCATCATGAAATCTACGCCCAAGATACATTGATACTGCATCTCGGCTAGAATATCGAAATGACGTTTTCGTGAATCCTAATTTGTAACTCAACCCTACCTAAATTTGTACACCTGGCAGTCACAATCTCGGTATTTGACTTCTTTCTAGGCCAGTATGAAAAATATTTGTTGTAAACATCTTCCGAAATTAATTATTTTTCGGCACCTGTGTATTCCATAATGTCTTAATAAACGCTTCATTTAATATTATGGGAATGTACGGAAGGTCCACAGGGGTCGGATGTGTTTAGCAAAGTTTAATTTAGTATCAAGTATTAAACCTAGATACTTATATTCAGTAACTCAGGGGACAGGCTGATTAAAAATGCTGACATGCGGGAGTTTTAAGCATTTATGAATCTTCAATAAGTCGTAAATAAAGTCCGATGGAGCCTGACCCCTAACTTAATTTGTGGAATAGAATCTTGCTTCTAATTCAGACCTATTTCTTACTACTGGGAAATTTTCCGTTAACGCCTGCTTCAATTGTGCAAAATATGTTGCAGTACCTTGCACAAGAGAATATCCTATTACATCAAACCCCAATCTAGTGCCCGTCCCCTGAGATGACCTTTAGATATGCATAAGCCAAATTAGCAGGTATCTCATAGAATGCTATGTTATTATCAATGCATTCTAAAAATTCTACCACATTTTCCGATCCGGAAAAAAATGTTTGGATAAGACCCTAAAATTGGATCCGATTCCTATCTCGGGGTTGTGCGTCATTGTGGGAGGTTAACACCTCTCTCTTGGGCACCTAGATACACTCATGGACAAAATTTAGCGCACCAAGAAGGAGGCGTCAAAATGAAACGAAATTTTACATACGTAATGACTACTTTGATATAAGTAAATGATTAGAAAATCAAAGAAAAGGATCATTTATTTCAGAGAAAAAGGCAAAAGAACGGAGGATTTACTACCCTGTTGAACCCTTTCTATATATATAGCGCGAATGTGTGCACGATGTGATACGTTCGGGCATTGAGGCATACAAGTTCTGTATGATGTCTTGAGACATTTCGTTCCATATTTGCTGTAACCTTGCCTCTAGTTCGTTCAAACTCGTGAGATGCCCAATTCGCCGTCCCGAATGATCTCAGATATGCTCGATTGGAGACAAATCTGGGGATCGGGCAGGCCAAGGATGGGTAGTAATAGTGCGGAGACACCCTTGCCGTGCGAGGCCGAACATTGTCTTGTTCAAAAATGGCTCTTAGAAGCCGTTGCATGAGTGGAAACACATGTGGTTGCAGGATATCCTGGACATACAGCTGGGCTGTCATGGTGCCATGGATCAATACTAGGGGTGACCGTGTATTGTAGGCAATGGCACCCCATGCCATCACACCAGCTGTGAGAGCGGTGTGTCGCTGTAAAGCAAAGGCAGGATTGAGGCGTTCACCACGGGGTCTCCACACACGAACACGATTGCCATCTGTTGTAAATTAAATTCTTTAATATAGATGGCGCTGCAAGTCAGCGAAGAGTATATATACTTTGTTTGGTTTTTTAGAGGTGTGGTTCTGTTTTACGTAATGTTCTTTGTGTAATGTCTTCTATGTGTTTCGTCCAATAAACAAAATTTAACTAAAGATGGACTTGGACAAATTCCTGGAATCATAATTATTGAATATGATCGCCTAACTGACCCATGGAATTTAGGATTTAAGGGGGGAAAACTATATTACCATCACTGCTGAGATTGAATCTGGATTCGTCGCTAAAGACGACCTGGTTCCATTCCGCTGCAGTCCAGTTTCCTCGTGCGCGGCACCACTCACTCCAAACGTAGGCGTCGATGGGTGGGCGTCAAGGGCAGCACACGTAATGGGCGTAATTTTTCTTTGTTGTTTCTTAGTACGAATTGACTTAAAATTTTTTTTTATATTACTTGTTACATAGCTCATTGTAGTAAACAAACTATCCGCTCCACTCGAAGATATCCCTTCTGTACGTTAATATTCAATCAATCAACTCTCCTATTTATTGGTTTGAACTTTCACGGACCAATGGAGGCCATTCGCTCTGTTTCCCTTTCACTTGCTGGGTCAGAATTTTGATTTGGAGGCAGAGAACTTTAGATTTTTTTTTTCAAAACACTGCTTTACGGAAAGCCAAGCAATTAAAGTAAAGGGAATTATTTTTAACTCTATTCTTTTATTTACAGATAATTGTTTTTATTGTCAACTTTTACTTATATAAAACGACTGTCGGTCTGACACAAGACACATTTTTTGCCCTTAATATCTGAGAAAAATAGACATATTTTTTTGTATTCTTATTTTTGCGGCAAGAATTGACACCCTTGCTTTATTGTTTGCCTTTAGATAAATAAAACAAATCCATTTCTTTCCCTAATGTTATTGGACAAAACCATTTATCCACTTGTGATACACTAATATGCGAAGCGGTTTCTTTATTTAAAGTACTAAATATTTTATCTGAGCCTATTAATTTTTGAATGATTCGAAATTCGAAACATCTCTTAGTTTTAAATAATGTTCCCAATTTTGTTTAAAATCTACTCGCAAACTATCCGTGCAATTTTGACGCGTTGCCTTCCTAGAAATTTCTAGACACGATTGAGGAGTAGATTGAAATTTTTGAAGTATATGGACTTTTTATTATCATAATTATTAAGAACATCACACCTTTAAGATAAGTATTACTTTTTCTCCTAACAAATTTAACAAAATCTCAGGCCTTATATTTATCTGAAACGTTTTGTGCTACAAGTGCACACGTTCTAAAGATAAACAAAACCTCCATCCCTGAGGTTTGGCGGGAATTTTCACGTTAAGCGGGCTTTTAAGTAAAGAATCTAAGGAATAAGAATCTTCACAATTAATTTCAGTATTATATTTCACTATTTCTAGCTCACAGCTTTAGCCTTTTCTCTAATTTTTTCTAACTGTTGATTTCCTTTCTTCGATAATTCATGCACAGAATCAATGTCAGTTTTATATGTTTTATATTATTTAATAAGTCTATAAGAGTTAATTTTTCACTTACTGTTTGCTCTCATTCGGAAGCAATTTGTCCTCTTTTTTAGCACCTTTAAACATCATTAAATATTAAAGTTTCAAATACACTCATAAATAGATCTTAAATAATTTAACACATGTGTGTGTGTGGATTCTGAATCAAATCAATAGTATTAAATTTTCAATGAAAAAGCCAAAGATCAACAGTTTCAAAACAGCACATAACTCGGTTTTTTTTTACACCTTTTCTCTATAATTTTGTATTTTCTCGACCATGATCACACAATAAAATGTCTTTTTAGTATTTGTACTTCTCCCTCTAACGATGCACTTTAAGCGCCTTCATATAGACGTACATTGAATAGACGAAGTCCAAAAACTTCACAGTTTTATAACAGGTATAGAAGAATGTATTCATTATATTTACACAAAAAATATTCGGGTAGTTACCCTTCAGTGTCATAATACGAACTATCTTCGTAAACACTACACATCTATTGAAATTTTTTCCCGTTATTATTCTGAACGAATTTTTATAAGATTAAATAAAATATCTGTTTATGACAATATAGGATAAAAATGAGAGTTTATTTTATCCTATATTGTCAAAAACAGATATTTTATTTAATCTTATAAAAATTCGTGCGATTTGAAGAATTAAATAAAATCCTTCAAATCACTTATTGGATAATAAAGTCGCATAATCATCATTAATACTTAAAAAATATGACAAAAGATCGTTTTCTTATCATTAAAATTTCCAATAAGAGTACATAATACTCGAAAATTTGGACTTTTTTTTTTCATTTTCACTCTTATTTGAGTCGAAATTATAAATGTTAATCCAAGATAGGTGCTTATAAAATCCTCAAGTAACATTACCTTTTCTTATTTGAGAAATGTTTCTTTGCTCTGCTCACATTTCGCTACATTCTTCAAAGCAAAATTCTTTAAAGTTTTCCGTCACCGTTTAGAATCAATTATTTAAAAAGTCAAAGGAAGAATTTTTGTTTTGTTTTTGTTGAAGGTGTTTTTTTGGATGTAGTCCAAAAAACTAAACAACTCAGACGTGTGAAATTTGGCACGCTCAAACTATAGCACCTCGAAGAGAATTTTTCGAAATTTGCTTTAGATTATTTTAAATTTAATTTTTAAGCACTTTTTAAGCTAACTGATTTCATATGATGTCTCTGAATACGATAATTTATGCTTCTTGGAGTTTTTGAGCATATTTCTATTGTAAATCATTTATTTATGGTTATATTAATTCGTTTATTTATTCTTTTTGGTGAGTACAATTGTTTTTCGAATCAATCGACGTAAAAAGTATTATTTCAAAGTTTCATTTTCGGGTTGACGACATGGATTTTGTTTACTAGTGGTATTTCAATGTCTGATGTGAATAGTATTTTATTTTTTACAAATATTCGGAGCTAATGTGATGCAATTTATCTTTTCTTCGAGGCAGTTTTCAACTTCGATTCAAACTAATATTATAATTTTTTTTCTTTGGTGTCTCTACCAACCCGTCTTTCCTCCACTAACGCGATTTCAGTTGTCAAATGGCCTAGACTTTTTTATAAATTTATATACCAGGTGTTTCTAAAAGAATATCATAGTTTTAATGCTTTATAGTATTTATCACACAATTCCTACATTGAATGAAAGAGTAACTCAAACAGTTTGACCTACAAGTTTACAAATGTTCAATGGGAGCCCCATTCGTCCCACGGCATAAATCAAGTCGATAGGCATCCCAAACTTTTTTCTGAGGAAATTCTTGCAACATCTACTTCCATCCTGTATCCTCAGTCTGAAAGGAACGTACTCACAATCCTTTATGAACTCCCACAGATAAAAGTGAATGGGGGAAATAACCATAGTTGTAGAGCATCAAGATAGGAAGAACCAGGTACAGTTGGTTACCAGTTACAGCCCCGTACTTTTGCCTTTACGAAGACAGACAGTTGTTTCAAACTCATGATACTACCTAAGAATGTTATTTTCATTTGGAGGTTGACAACCGAACTTAATACGGAACCCTCGTTGCACAGTAATAGCAGATTCTGTCTTTGTTAACCGGAGAACACAAAACACTTTCTGTTTACTAGACTTCATTTTTCTACTAGCGCGTTGATCGGCAATAAAGGGGAAAAATTAGCATACGTTTCGCGCACACATGCAAGCAAACAAAACTGTTGCTCTTTCATTCGATGTATGAGTCATACTAATATGTTATATGTAATGATTACTATATAAAGCGTTAAAACTCCGATATTCTTTTAGAAACACCCGGTATATATATTGTATGTTCGAAGCTATTCGTGTGTGTGTGATGCATTTTCATAAAATCGGAGTATATTTATATATCTTAAATATGGCTCTCTGGGATTTAAGGTAATAAAGAAACGTCTTTTTCAGCTTAAGGCTGTTTTATACTTAGGATCATTTTATAAACCGCATTCAATTTATGTATTTCTGCGTTAAATTTATTTTAAAGATTATTTCTTATAAATTTTTGGGAATCGCAATAAATCATGTTGAGAGACTGCGTAGTAAAACAGCTACCCATCATGCAAGGGCTTATGTTATTAAAGACACTCTTCTTACTGTGCACAGGCCACATTTAAAGATATATTCATTCCAAAAATTTGTATCATTCCACCCAATGCTGTTTCATTTGAAACAATTCCTGATTTGTCTTAGCTTTGGTATGAGCATCAAGAAAGCCTGTGAGGACACTCTCTTTAAACCTTTGGAGGAGTATCTGATAAATTTTTGTTTTCCTCACTTTTCATTCCCTAACTTAATTTTGATTTTTGAAGGGTCAAAAAGTTTGTACATATTTTGATACTTAGTTGTAAGAACCTTGGGTTAGAGCGTTTATTTCTCCATGATGCCACCCACCTGAATATTGATGACATTATCAATGTATGGTAGCAGTAGCGCACACAGGAATTTTTCAAGGGGGTGGGGTCCGGGGTCGAAAGCTCACCATTCTTGTATCAGGCTCCTATTGGTTTTGTCGATTTTCGGAAACAAAACACAGTGAAAAACTAATTATTGAATAAATAATTAGCATTAATTACTAAAATTAATCATTAATAACAAATACTTAATTAAATTTTACGTACTATATACTTATAATAATAATCAATCGGAAAAAAAAATCAAGGGCTTTGGGAGGGGGGGGG
>BMAV01015810.1:509832-524896 GCA_019973955.1 Trichonephila inaurata madagascariensis | reverse complement strand
TCCAAACGTGAACATGCCTAGGCCTAAAAAACGTACTAAATCTGCCACAACGAAAGCTTTGAAGAGGTGGTTTTCAGATGCTAAGACAAGTTCAGAAGTTTCTCAAAACAAGGTGTGCAAAACTTGAAGAAGAATGCAATACTTTTTCTTGTTTGGATGAAAAATATACTGGTATATCCAGATCTCCAACATACGTCATTATTGATAAAAATGCATTAACAAATCTTTTTATGTAATACTTGCAAAAATGCTTCTTTGCGAGTAAATTTTGGAAGAGCCTATGGATTTTGTGAATATATTCAGGCTCTTAAAATTATGGAAAAAAAGAGTATGAATATTTGTGTACATGTTGTTTATTATAGTAGTATAGAACTGCGCATGAAATAAACTCTAAAATGTGTGTGTGATTTTTTTAAAAATTGTTAAGATAATGTTTTATGAAATATTTACCTTTTTGTTTATATATTCATTATACAAGTATATTCTTTTATTCTTGTAAATTTTTAAAAAAATTTGTGGTAAGCAGTTTGAAACAAACTAATTAACATTACATAAAAGTTTCAGATTATTGGAGGAATTTTTTATCATGCTATTTAAGAAATGAAAACTTTAAACTCATTTTTCTCCATGTTGAATTTTTGTACATTCACTGTTATTCAAAACCCTAAGGCTTTTTTGATAATTGAAGTAAGGGTTTGAAACTTTTTATACATGTTGTGAAATGTATGTTTTGTAAAACTGTGCATTGAATTAGCTCTAACATGTTTAGTACTTTTTCTAAAAAATTTCAAAATCAAAATTAATGTTTTTTCGAGAATTTTTGTAAGTTTAACTATAAAAAAATTAATAAAAAATTAAAGAGCAGTAGCAGAAATAATCCCATGCACAGTTTTATGTAGTATATTATAAGGTACTTGGAAAAAAATTTTTGAAAGAAAAGAAACATATTTAAAAAAGCCTTAGGGGTTTAAAAAATGTTTAAAAAAATTTAAAAACTTTAAATTTTACAAACATTTTGCAACAAATTAAATTTTTTTTGTATGGAATTA
Organism: Trichonephila inaurata madagascariensis; assembly: GCA_019973955.1. NCBI lineage: Eukaryota > Metazoa > Arthropoda > Arachnida > Araneae > Nephilidae > Trichonephila > Trichonephila inaurata. Next base: position 523,847 of record BMAV01015810.1, on the reverse strand, counting down.
TTATTAAATATTAACCTTTATAAAATACAATTAAAACCAAATATCAAATATTAAAAATAAAAAAATTTTTAAAGATGGTACCATATCGCCTTAACGTGCATCGCTGCCCTACACGGCGGGTCTTTAGTGGTACTGGACTCGAACTCGTGACAAGGTAAGCCACGGTCCGATACCTATACCACTCGGCTACCGCGGCCAACTTTAACTACATATACGCTAGCTAATTTGCATTTCATGGTTTCTCCTTGAGAGGGATGGCTGTGAAATAATGCGATTGCTGGCCTAAAAATTCCCCAAGAGGGTTATTAGTAGAAAGTCACGTAAAGCCCCATCACATGCTGTACAGTTTGAAATCTAAACATTCTAAGCATTTCCAAGAAAAGGAATCGTTGTTTGCCCAATTGTATCCAGAGACTTCAGTCATGGTGGCCAAGTCAATTTAGTTGAATTACAGTCGACCCCAGATAGAAATTATAAATGGTTATAACACTATTAGGACTACACGACAAAATTCACCTTTTTTTCAACCGTTGACTTCAAAAAGAGCAACTGAAGTAGCATTAGAGCAATTAAAAATATTTTTGGAAGTAGGTTGTCTTCGTATACTACAACGTGACAATGGCCGTGAGTTTACGGCCGCTGTCATACAAGAATTAAAAAATCTGTGGCCGACGTGCAAAATTGTAAATGAAAGGCCTAGACATCCAGCTAGCCAAGAATCTGTTGAACGATCAAATCAAGATGTTGAAGCTATGCTACGTGCATGGTTAATTGACAATAACACAAAAAATTGGGCTCTAGGTTGTTACTTTGTTCAGTTCCAAAAGAATTCCTCTTTTCACATAGAACCATTAAACGATCACCTTACAAAGCTTTATTTGGATCAGAACCAAAAAATAAGATTCCAATATAGTCATATTTAAAAAGGACTGCTTGAAAAACTTGTTACTGAAGAGGACATGGATCTACTTCTTAAGGTATCCGACTACGTTCGGAATCGTGATTTTGCAAAAGCGTATAAATGGATAATTTTTATGATATTTAGTGTCACTTAGATTAAAAAATGTATGTAAAATTGTCTTAAGAATATTATTACAATAAAAAATTATTTAAGTACAATATTTTGACAAAAAATGAACTTAGAGTGACCAATTTTCCAAATATTCTCCTTTTGTGTGAAAAATGTTTCTTTTATAATAAAATTTTGTCTGTCTGTAGCTCAGATCTCTGTGCAGAGGCTCAACTAGAATTTTTCAAATATATAACTTAGAAGTGGGTTTATCCATGTTTTACGACAATAAAGGGGAGTAATTTTAAGAAAAAAATACCGATGATTATATATATTTCAATTGGTTGTAACTCTGAAAATAATAAGAGTTTTTCAAAAATCCTAGTTCAGACTCTCTGGAGAAGTCTCTTTACTTTATATAAGCACACACACAAAATATTATTATTTTAGAAGTATTTTTTATAAAAGGAGAACATTTTGAAAAAAGGTTATTCTAAGTTAATTTTTTTGCCAAAATATTGTATTTAAATAATTTTTTTTGTCCAAATGTCCTTAAAACAATTTTATACATGTATTCTAATCTAAGCGACACTAAATATCATGAAAATGATCCATTTATGCGCTTTTTTAAAATCACGGTTTCGAACGTAGTCGGATACCTTAATCCAGTGTTCCGCAACCCCCGGTCCGCACAAGAAATATTAAATTATTTTTCTTTTATTTACTGTGGTATATTTTCTTAGGTTTGGGCTACTTTTTATGAAAATCACTTAATATTCCTTGTTAAATCACTTTATATTCATTTTTTGGTCTAGTTATAGTTTATTCAGAAGTCAAGATTAAATACAATTAAATTAAAATTATTAAATCAAAACAGTCTAAAATATAATCAATCAACATCCTCCCCCTCAGCGGGCCGCGGTAGAACTAACAAACGTTGACCGGTCCGCTGCGATAAAAAGGTTGCGGAGCACTGCCTTAATCAACAGGACCATGACATTACTTCAACACCAGAAGGCTTACCAGTAATTTCTTTAAAGAACAACAATGACGTTTCAAAATAACTGCTAGTCCCTGAATTGCTTGATTATAATGCTTCAACTTCAAAAGATCTGCCAGCACTTGAATTAATTGATTACAGCGCTTCAGCTTCAAAAGATCAGCTAGTACCTGAATTCATTAAATACACTGCTTCAATTTCTTATGCTCTATCAATGGACAAATTAACGAACAATAACACTTTAGTGTCATATGATCTACCCGCAGCTGATTTACCTACCAAAAAGGCTTTAAATTTAGAAGATCTACAAAAAATTAAATCATTTTCCTTATCGACAACAGGACAACTCGAAACAGTTAACAACTCCACTTCAACTCCTGCTTCTACAGTTAAAACATCTGTAGTGTTACTTGCATCAGAATGGAAAGCAGCTGTCAGCGACAGTAAAGTATGTTGTGTTCTCTGTGGAATAGAATCTACTGGAGCCCATTCATGTAACATTTGTAAAAATCAGATGCCCGCAATATGTGGAAATACAGTAGGAGAAGAAGGATATGTGGATCGAAAATTCTATGCTATTTATGCCAAAAAGAAGAGAACGTTAAATATCCAAGAGAAAATGCTGCAAAACACCTGAAAAGATCAGCTGAAAAGATGTAAGAAGTTTCTTTGAAGAAAATTAAAGACTTGTTAGTGGATTCCACAGTTCTGGCAAATGTACCTAAAGTAAACATTGTGGATAATATGATATAAAAAATAATTAGTATCAAATTGGTACCTCAGTTGGAATTATAAAAGATTGGCTACCTAGAAACGCTCTTCAAATTACTACTACAACATTTACCGCAATAGTTCCACAGATTAATCTAAGTCTGTGTGAAATTTCAAAAAAAATTATCCTCTTATTTGAAGGTCAAAGATTTAGGAAGTGTTCCTGTAAACAATCAAAAATACAATGTAAAACAAAAAGATGTGCATGTAAAAAAGTAACGTACTTTGTAATTCAAGATGCCACAAATCAACAACATGTTTTAATAAAAATTAATGAACATTTTTAATAACATACCCTAAAAATGTTTAAAAAATTTTACTAAAAATATCCTTTCAGTTTTTAAAAATATCAGCTTAAGAGGACTTGGCACCCTAAAATTGACCTAAATATCCTTTTTCAACTAAAAAAAAGGTGTTACAAATAAAGCAGGATATTTCTGAAATATTATATTGATGGCATGTTTATTTATCTTGATGTGTGCTTGTAAAACTTTTTAATTAAGGCCTTTTGTATAAATAATTTTATAATAACTGTTGTATTCCATCATATGTTTTCCATAAAAATATTATGTTTCAATATTATGTGAAGAATTTTTATTTTAAATTTCTGCTATGGCAGAATTTTTTTTTTTAACATTTCCCTTGAGTTTTATGCAATTAATACTCTTTAAAAAAGGATCGTTTATAAAATATATGGGTTGAAATAATATGTAAATGATATTATTCTTAAGAAAAATATGTAGCTAATACTTTAAAGTGGTATTTTATGCTTATTTAAGATTATAAAATGATATTTTTTTTTTGTTATAAACTTTAAAGTGGTTTTTCTCGGTTTGTATATTTCCGTATTCAAAATGCTTCTCCTTCCACAATTATTTACCAATCACTTCCATTTTTTTCCTGTGTTTGTATAATTCATGTAAAAAAATTGGGGATCCATTTTGCTGCAAACTTAATACTTTTTTTTAAAAAAAATTCAAATGTAGGAGATTTTGGCTTTTTCTTGAATTTTATACCATACGTATTAATATTTTATTTTTTTCTCCAAAATTAAGTTTTTGTAAAATTGATCCCTAAATTTGCTAAAGCATTCTTAGAAATATTATAAAAATATTTAAGATCGGAAAATCAATAAATACACAAAAGGTGTATTATTTTAAAATTTTCCATACATCTTTTAAAAAAATTTAAAATTGTGTGAACACTATGTACAAATTTCATCTCGCATCATTTTTTCAATAGAAACATTATATGAAATGCTAAAATATAATTTTTAAATACATAATTTTTTAAAAAAAAATTGTTTAAAAGCTGCCAAGTAAACTTAAGTACCTATTTCTTTTGTTAATTAGTTTAGAATAAATATTTTTGTTTCGATGTCTGTGTTGTTGTATTACTTGCTCAACATTTAATAATGCATAATTCCCTATATTAATGCTTTTAATGTCTTAATTATTAATTCGTATAATTAAAATATTCGTATAGCTCTCGGTTCTTGATTTAAAAAGGGGAGAATTTCTAAATAATAATTTCTAAAATTGAAGTAGGATTACCTTTTAAGCTCTCATAACTCAGTCTCAAAGTAGATTTCGGCAAAACCCAATTTGAGTGTATCTCTACTCAAAAAATAAACGTGCTTGCAAAATTTGAAGTCTAAATCGAGGAGTTTAAAAACGGAATTTTTTCAATCAATTCACTCCAGTAAACATCAAGTAGTCAATTTCCGAAAGACCCGTTCCTAGAGGATTTCAATTCAACAAAAGAAACATGCATACCAAATTTCAATACTGTAGGTCTAGTAGTTAACACCAGCAGCTCCCCGATCGCTTCCAAGGAGTTGATTTTCGTAACATCCGTTCTCAGCAGATCTATATTCAACAAAAGAAACATTCCAACCAAACTTCAAGTCTGTAGTCTAACTGATCAAAAACAGGAATTTTTATCTATAGCGCCCCTTATCCCCTCTCAACCTTCTTTGAGTGTCGGGTTCGGCAAAATCTGTTCTTAGCGCATGTCTATTCTATGAAAAGGATATGCCTGCCTATTTTCAAATCTGTACGTCTAATAGTTCCAAAATAGGAATATATTTATCTCCAACTCTTATAATCCTCGCAAACCCCCTTAGAATTCTATTTGCAAAACTTTTTTGTAGCGAATTTTTATTTCATGAAAAGAACCTGTGTGCCAAATTTCAAGACTGTACTTCTAATAGTTTAAAAACGGAAATAACTACTTTAACCCTTTTTAATCCCCCACAACGCTACTTGGGGGAGGACGAATTTCACTAAAAACATTTTGTAGTGGGTATCTACTCTGTAAAAGGAATCTGCTTACCAAATTTCAAGACTGTACGTCTAACAGTTCGAAAATGGGAATAATGGGCTGTAACGCCACTTTAACCCCTCGCAACTCCCTTGGGGGTCAGTTTTCATAAAAACCTCTTTTGTAGCAGATCTGTCTCTATGAAAGAAACATGGCTGCCAAATCTTAAGTCTGTAGGTGAAATAGTTCAAGAACGGAAATATTTACCTATAACAGCACTTAATCCCCCGCAACGCCCCTTGGGGGTCGATTTTTGTAAAACCCATTTCTTCGTAAATCTCTACTCCATACATGAAATCTGCTTGTTAAATTTCAAGATTGTACGTCTAATAGTTTAAAAATGGAAATATTTATTTATAACGCCCCTTATAATCCCCCGCAACGCCACTGAGCATCTTTCGGAACATAGTTTTACTAACTCAGAAACCTTCACGGACATGTGTCGAACCACTCCCCAAAGTTTCATCGTAATCGGATGAACGGTTTAAGAAGGCATAAGAGACACACAAATAAACATTCATTTTTATTTGTAAGCTTCGCAGGGCAAAATGTATTGAGGAGAAAGAGGGAAGGTAAAGGTCGGGTAGAAAGCGAAAACATAGTTCTAGAAATGCTGACTCGTTCATTTTATTATTTCACTAAAACAGTTCGGGGATTTAATTAATCCATTTACTTACAACAGGGAAAAAACATCCAAAAGAGATGTTATTTTAACATCGTGCGTGAATTGATCATGTCCTTTAGGGATTTGGCAAAAGCTCTAATTTCATCGTTTCCCTGCGACATATATGTAATTGTTTTAATGTGACGATACTCAAGCTGCGACATACGTAAGTCCTCAAATATATATAATATGCATTGTGGGCCATTGTCACTAATTATCTGAATTTGGAGCTCAGTATCTCGAAATGTAATTCTCGAAAAGGGCATTGGCTACTTTTCTAGCCGAATCTTTTTTCAAAGGAACAAATTCTACCCATTTAGTAAACGCATCACTTCTAACTAATATAGGCCGCGGTAGCCGAGTGGTATAGGTATCGGATCGTGGCTTGCCTTGTCACGAGTTCGAGCCCAATACCACTAAAGACCCGCCGTGTAGGGCAGCGATGCACGTTAAATCTGTCGAGAGCTGAAACGTCCTCCCGTTGGTGTGGTGTGGTAGTTAGGAGAGGGGGGTGCCAGCTCAGGTGTCGTCCACGTCACTTGACCATGGTTCAAAATTACGTGGTCCGTCGCCAAAAGCCCTCGTGTAGCTGAACAGTGCGACGTTAATATTCAATCAATCAATCTAACTAATATAATATGACATCTCTCTGGTTTAGGAGCTGCGTAACAAATCAAATGAAATTACTTCGTCGGGATAAGTAGCCTCAAATGCCCTTACAAACATCACAGCTTGAGACGTATTCATAAATATAAAAGGAAAAGCAGCACGTGTCCCTCATCCGAGAGTATATTTTCCTTCTACCCAAGGCCCTTGGCGTTAGATTGTCGCAGAATACCTAGTCTTAGAAATTTCGGAATATATATTCTATACTTATTGACTCCTTTATTGTAAATATTTGTCGTCACTGTGAAGGAACTTAGTCTTGGAACCAATTCTCACAAACCGCAGAATTGACTGAACTGTCCTCTTTCAAATACCCGTAAATGTAACCCAACTCAGGATCGTTCATTTGCTTCTCAATCAGTTGCTCCATACATCAAAGACCTAATAACTGCACAAGAGATGTACGGATCAGCTGTATTATTGACAGGAACAAAAAGATCTGCCACGACATTTTGATTCCCTTGCCCACTCAACAATATATCCCTCCAACTTAAGTGCCAAACACACCATCCTACTTGATAAGTTTTTTCCATTTGTTAAGAGGCTGAACTATTGCTTTTCTTAAATTTTTATTTAACCTTATTCTTTGTATTTTTATCTTTCATTTGATGTATCACTTTTGCAGGTCGGAAAGTTAGAAATTGGATAAAACTTCATTTGTGAAAATTGTAAATTAACAAATTAGGCAATTCAACCAAGCCCCCTTTTTCGAAAAAAAGCTAAACGAAAAAAGTGTTTTAATTAAAAAAAAATCTATTTTAAAAAGAGAAATAATAACTATAAAGAAAGAAATTGTTATATATGAAGCAGGATATTACCAAGGCAATACAATAATAAGTACAATACCCAAAGTAAAATGCATAAAACCAATGCCCAATACACATTGGTATTGCATCCCTCCTATAATATAAAACTGCCAATCTCTTGTAAACTCTCGAATCTGTACTTTTAATTCGACAATTCCGAAGTTTACACACTTTGCGCCCTGCGCTGTTGCTATCGCAGCACCTGACCTTTTTTTTAGTCATAAAGGAAAATACGATTCATACACCTGCCGAAATAAATCTTCTCTATCCCATAAAGCTTCTATAAAAGCTTCATGTAATAGAATGGTACATCCACTGGATTCAATTGCCTAAAACTCATTAGAGGATTTATCCTGATTCTGTGGTTGATTACCTGTCGACCAGTTGAAATTCCTTAGAAACTGATTCTAGGAACCCCTCTATCCATACAACGACTTCTAAATCTATTTTTCTACTCAAACTATCGTTTTCCTCTCGGACACATCCAACTATTTTTCAATCCCTACTGTGACATCTTCGATTGGGGGGAACCTCACCCTCCATTCATTCTAAGTTTTATGGCTCCGAACAGGTGTGAGTGACAAGTGCACGTGACCATGGGGTCATTGTTTATTGTCTGACCTCGGGCAAACGCCAACACCCGATCTAGGAGTATAATGGTCAAAGAAAGCCGGAACCCCATTGACAATAGGCGAAGCCTGTATGAAAAAATCCTGTCGCCTCGGACGGTGTCCAGAGAATGGGATTATAGAACCCAGGTGGTGTGATGAATAAGGGTGTTCAGAAGTTAGATAAGAATTATAGCGCCTTAGTTTCCAGACGGACCAGGAATGTATTTGTGTTTGCCGCACAAATGGTACACGAATGTGGCCCGGGGACGAGGACAGACTTTTGTGGCCTGCCAATGAGAAGAGACGAGGGGCGTGTTGTGGATCCGCCCCTGGTGTTTAAAAGGGGGGTTTTTTAGGGAACTTGAGGAGAGCCCTGGATGGAGAAAACTGGAGAGGAGCCCTGAAAGAAAAGGGATTGGAGAGGAACGGAAAGAAATGAAAAAGGAGGAACGCCGGTGGCGTTGAGAGATGAGCGAGTGCTTTCGGGGAAAATGGATTGAACTCCCGTGAGATAGACTGACTGCACCGGCTTGGCATACTTATTGGACTTTATTACTTCATATTTAGTAACCTATGAAGCAAATAAATACTGCTTTAATTTTAAAATGAGGCTGTGACAATTTTTCTTTGTTATCTACTCACGACGTTACACTACTATTAGCTCACACTCTATATATTTATCTTGTTCAAATTTTCAATTGTTGATAAAATACATCTTAAAATGCTCATTTGAGCTCAAATTTTCTATACACGATTGTTTGGGGGTGACAATACGATAATTTAATTATAATTAATAAAAAATTAATTGACTGAAACTTATTTAAAGAATTACAGATACAGTCACGTTGGGACTTCATTTTTAGCGACTTGGGTCAAAACTTTTGTTTTTTATATTACTTGTTACTATTCACGCAAAAATTACAATCTGCTCGTCTGTCTGGCGATTTCTTATTATTCGAATCCAGCGGTGTAACGTAGTATATTAGGGCCCCTTCTGCAAACTCAGGTTTTCGGCCCAGACCCCAAATACGTACTTAGCATCAGTCAAGCTTTGGGCCCCCAAGAGTCCCTCGGCACCCCTCAATGTGGGGGTGTACGTTACGCCACTGCTAGAATCCCTTTCGGAAACAACCGAAATATAAGAAGAGGCGTGACAAAGAATTTTTAAGCACGATAATCCTCGATGACATGTATCAGTATCAGTGAAAAACTACTTTGAAATACACATGTGGGGTACCCCACTCTCCAAGTTCTACAAACATTTCTCCATCAATTCTCTATGACATCCTCAAAAGTTTGGCTTTATTTATTGGGTTTCGAACCTCCACAAAGTCGGCTATTTGTGGGGACAACCTCATCACTATGAGATCTATCAACTTCTCCTTCGCCATCCCCAAACAACAATTTCTGCAATTTTAACATACGAAACATATACTCCGAAGGCGACTGAGCCTACTCTGCTTAGAAATATAGAATTCTGCTTCCAATTTGGATCTGTTCCTAACAGTTCATGATTGGACCTCCTGGATCTGCTCATAACTAGCAAGATCCGTCGCTGTCTCCAATTACTTCGAACCAGTCTCTAGCTCTATCCTAAGATGACCCTTGAGGTATGTGCAGGACAAATTTGAAGGTAGGAAACAGTTTTAATAGTAAGAAATGTTGTCCTCAATTATGCTGAGGAATTCCTCTTTCGAAATAAACATCTGGAAGAATCTGAACTCACGAGGCAACTGCTAACCCAGGGGTGGGAGTAGTTAGATGCCTGCGGTCGCTGGTGAAGTAAGAGACACCGAAGAATATCAACCCTTGTATTAAAGTCAAAATAACTTTAATTTATCTGCCAATTTTCTACCACGAAAAGTTATAAACTGAGGGAGTGGTCAATTTAATCACTATCCTAAATTTCCAAGACAAATGATTTGATCACTTATCTTGTTTACGATCCGATGTAACAGCACTAGCTAGAGCTTGACTTGATGAATCGGACTAAAGATTCTCCTCACGCACACCGAGGACTTCAGGTATTAACTTTGATAATCTAACACATCAATAGCAGCATGATGACTAACTCTTACACTCCCTTCTCTCACTAGAGTTTAAATATCACTCAAATTAATATAAATCCCGGTTTTTCTACGGGAAGCGATTTTATAAACAGTTTGAAATATTTTACCGCAGAAGATTAGTTGAAGATGCAGATAGAAACCTTCACATATATTTGGCACAAATTTTTCCAAATGCTGGACACTCTCGAGAGTTTTATGTTTTCTTCCACACTTTTTACACTCATATTGTGACATTTTCGGCTTATTCTGTTTTTTTTAATTTTCTTTATAAAGTTTACTGATGCTGCTTCGTTCTTCATGCTGTTCATGCGTTCATTTGCTCCCGACTCTCTTCAGTTGCACTAACGATTTCAGTTGCTTCTTCTAAACCTAGGTTATTTTCTCGAAGCAGTCGTCCAATGTCTTTGTTCTCAAATCAATCCATTTTCTTGCCCTGAGAGAGTCGCAATACGACTCATTTGCTTGGTGAATGTGAAGATGAAAAAAAAAGTCCTAAACAACATTTTATCGTGGTGAGCAGTAGTCTTAAACTTTTGAAGAATAATTCGCTTTAATTTCTACCAAATTTCTCTTGTCCATCATTGCCTAATAAATTCAACAAGATAGCAATTTTGATTTGATCACCATCTCCGTGGGGAGCAGATAATTCTCGAGCTCCATTTTCTCCAATTTTTTCACATTTCCGAGAAAAAATTGCATTGGAGCTAATGGAGCTTATTTCATCTGGAGGTTCATCGCATCACATAAAGTCAACATAAAATATTTATTATGAGACGACACACAAACATTTAAAAACACGAAAAATTATTAGGGCAACTGACCCTTCAATTACAGATTTCAACTATACAAAACGGTAGCTCACCTGTGCCTCTGAGCTCTTACACTTCATAAAAATTAAATTTTGGTATTACAGACAGGGCCGGCTCATGCAATTTTGCCACCCCGGACAAAAACGGAAAATGCCGCTCCTCTCTCGAAAGTAAAAAAAAAATATTATTAGAAAAGTTAACGGTTTGCTTATATACACACCGATTAAACTAAATTATTGTGAACAAAAAGGCAGCATATTTCGCTTACACGTGCTATTATTAGGCTTTGCTTCATTATCCTTTCGAAGTTTTTCTTCACTTTCTATTGAGCTAAAGTCGAAATTTTCTGCTGGATGGGGAAGGTTGGAACTTGTAAAGAAAACTTAACTCTGTTTCACAGTCCTGAATCAGTGAGAGCTCCCGGAAATAATAGTTTTCCACTTGTGACATCTCTCGCGTTCTTCTTCTAACATAACTCCTACGTTCTTTGACGGCCACGATTAATGGCAAAACTTTTCCAACCCAAATCCAAGAAGTAAAAACGAAGCAACAATGCAAATAAGATAACCTTTAAAAGGATAGAAAGTTTAGTGAGAATCAATGGCAATCTTAGAGAAAGCTTAGTGTGGAACAGTTGGAAGTGTGTTTAGACGGCCTACTCAGGAATCACGGAGACGCCCACCCTCGCTAATATATACAAGGAGCAACTATTGCACACGAGCACATCAGTCTACCTGAAAGTATCAGTATCGTTGAGCCTTCAACCCAGGTAGGAGGATTATATTCTGAACGCTAGTATAATATTGAAGCGAGATTAGGCAGATAATTAGTTATATTTTGATAAGTGATCTAATTGCGCGATCTGAGATAATTAAATCGGTGTACTTTGTGGTTTATTCTCACTTAATATAAATATATAAAAAATATATAAAAAATATTTTTTTTATAAACAAGTTAAAAAATCGCGAGCCCAGGTAATCACAGCACAGGGAGCGAAATGCCAAAATATAGGAATTGTAGAATTGATTATTCAAATCCGAGAATTTGTTAGACCTTGGTCATTTCATGTGTTGACGGATTTGGAATACCCATGTATTCTAGGTGTTGATTTTATAAGTGGATCAAGGATCGTTTTAGATTTTGATCAGAAAACGTTGGCAATTCAAGATTCGCGCTGGTTGAAGATAATAAGGTAGATGAAGGGAATTTGTGCGTTGATGTGTCAGAAAGGAAGTTAAATATTGTGGCTAATGTTTTATCGAATAATCCTGTGGAAAGTATAATAGGAGAAAAAGTTAATTGTGCAATAAACAGAGATTTAGTACTTACTTCGCGGAAACAGTTAATAACAGAACAAAAGAATGAGCCAGAATTAGGTCATATCTATAGATATTTAGAAAACCCGGAAGATAACTCTGTTAATGCGACGATATGTGAGGATTGGTCCCACGACTTCCGTCTAATTGAAGGCTTGTTGTTTTATGCGAAACACGCAACGTCGTTAGGTGAAATGCGTGTATACATTCCAAAGTCTTTAAGAAACATCATCCTACGCGAATTTCATGACAAAACAATTGCGGAACATCTGGGTAGATTTAAAACTTATCATAAAATTCGGGACGTTTGTTATTTCCCGTATATGAGAAAATTTATTGATCAATATGTCTCTACATTCCATATGTGCCAAGTTAATAATTATAAAAACGCGTTACCAGCTGGTCGATTAAATCCGATTGTATCAAATTATCCAAATGAGACGTTAGATTTGTTAGGCCCGTATCCTATATCGAGAATAAGACGTAATCGATATATTTTAGTAATTACCGATCATTTCAGCAAATGGGCTGAAATTATACCTCTCAAAAAGGCCTCGGCTCGTATAATAGCGGATATTTTTTTTGATAATTTTATATCGCATTTTGGAGCTCCAATAAAATTAATAAGTGATAACGGTCCCCAATTTATATCCGAAATTTTTGAGCTTTTAAATGAAAGATTAGGCATAAGGCATGTGAAGACTGTTGCATATAGGCCACAAGCAAATAGGACTGAACGAGTTAATCGAGATATAGTGCAAATGATTTCAAATTATGTTAATGATCAACACGATACTTGGGACCAATTCTTACGTGAGTTTGCTTACGCTATTCGTACGGCAGTGAATGAAACAACGGGAAAAACCCCTGCGGAATTATTTTTGGGTCGAAAGTTGATTACCCCATTTCAAAAATTAGTAATGATTTCAGACGGATCGGAATTTACAGTTAGAGATATCGAGAAAGTCTTTAATGAAGCTAGACTAAGTACGAAAACTAAGCAGGAAAGGTTGGAAAGATATTATAATAGACGAAGACGGGATATACAAATTAAGATAAATGATTGGGTCTTATTAGAGACACACCCTTTAAGTTCAGCAGCTAATAAAATCTGTTCCAAATTTAAACAAAAATTTGAAGGTCCCTATAGAGTATTAGAAGTAAGAAATAATAATAATATTGTAATATGGAAGTCAGGAAAAAGATTAACTGTTAATGTTGATCAAACAAGAATATATCGTCATAGGAAATGTGACGAGGTCGAGTTAGGAACAGGTCGCCCAGATAGTATTAGTTCACGTCAGGAAATGAGTAGTTCGGAAAATGTACATCAAAGATCAAATGAGTCATAAATATGGGAAAAAAAGATTTGCGGTGAAGCGTGAGTTAGAGGAAAAAGGGATAAATCTCCAGTCAAAACAATCTAAGAAAAACACGGATAGGGCCGATAAGCGCAGATCACTTGTCAGATCGCTGCCTAGCTCATTTACAAATGAACAAAGAAATAAAAGAGAACGGCTAGGTAAAGGAATTAAAAGGTCGTATGGATCGGGGGCAAGTGGACCACAGAGAAAGTGGCAGAGAAATGGACCCAATAATATTAACAAAAGACCATTGTCATCCAGTAATATTTATATAAGTAGGAAGAACAAGACGGAGACAACTGGAGTTCAAGATGGACCGAGATACAACCTGCGTCCACGCCAAAGAAACGATCAGGAGTCCCGACCGGACAAGGAAGCAACAAGGCAAGCAAGGAAAAGCCGACAAGGAGAATACAAGCCCTACAGCAGGCAACATAAAGAATTCCAGTGCAGCCAAGGAATGAGAAGAGGAAAGAACAGTGGTAGCACCTCGTCATTAGAAGTCATGTTTGGGGACTAAATATAAAAATCAGGTTGTATTGTTTCATTTTTTTATGATCTTTCCAACAAGTGGTCGGAAGAATTATTGCAAAGAAGGAAGTCTCGGG